>JAVSBV010005527.1:0-12799 GCA_033117975.1 Parotocinclus spilosoma
CCGTACCGAGCTTACAGCACCAAAATATCCTACACATTGTGTAGCTACAACAGCTATTTACTGTAAATCATCAGATTATATCATTTAGAACCTTCCTTTATTGTTAGAATTTATATTTGTTGTATATTTTGTGATTTTCTTTAAATGTCAAAGTTCCACAAAAATCCGCAATATATTTTTTCCATTAATATTTTTTGAAAACCCACGATGCACCGAGTCCACAAAAGTGGCGAGTGAACTGCGAAGTGGCGAGGGAACAGTGTATCCCCTAATTCTTCTGAGCAGTATATAGAGTTTAGGGACATCATCACCTCGTACATTTATACATAAATGAAGTCTTAGACGTACTGTAGTTTTGTAATCGTGGCCTGTTTCTTAGAACACAATCAGAAACAGGTTGGCTGCATTAAAACAGCTTCTATAGGTTGCAGTGTCAAGTGTTTAGTATGACCTATCGGGATGGCAAGTTGACCCTTGTACAATCTGGAAAAGCTGGACCAGGTATAGTCCTTTTTGGAAAAGGGGAACAGGGTGAACAGGCCAAGATAAGATCAGTGGAAAAGAGTATTATGGTGTAACAAATCCACCGACAATCACTAGAGCAAGCTAGAGCAAAAATCTAGTGGTGGCCTAATACTTTTGCAAGAGAGAGCAACACAAATGGAGTTGGAATACTTTAGCGTCGCCATTCAAATGATTTCGAAAGCGCTCTCCAGAATTAGCCACATCCTCAGCTGAGCCCTTGAGCCCTTAATGCTGCTCTGATTCCTACATAACTTAGGATATTAGAAACACTTTAATATGATTGGTCACTTGTGATTTGTAATAAAAGCTTTAATAGACGGACAGTGTGTCCAGTGGCTTGTGTGTCTTGATGCATTACTTAGGCTATAATTAGGGTTTTGTATTTATTTTTCCAATATAAAACGCTCCAAAAACGAGCTAGCGAGATGCAGGGAGTGGCGAGCGAGCCAAATAGAAGCTCCAAACAGATCCATCTTCTCAAAGCTTCTTCTCTCTTCACCGTTTCAGACTTGTGAAAGCCTTTTTGGGATCATGGTAGCCTTTGTGTTTCTGTTCAAAACTTTGGTCCCTAACTTGTCATTTAATTGGGTATCTAATTGAACCGGTTTCCCCCCAAGGTGGTGGACCCTGGTCCTTCAGGAAATCTGGATTAAAAAAATAAAAACGATCAGAATTTGTTCTGAGCGTTTCACCAGCAAACACACAAGGGCCAATATTTCTAATACCAGCCGTGTTTTTTTGACTAATGTGGTACTTTGTTGCCATGGTGAAGCTGACGGCTCTGCATTTTGTCCTCAGCTATTCAAACAGCAGCTCTGAGTCACACACCGCCATCCGAAGGTGTATTTCACACGAGAGCTTCAGGGCGAACGGGAAACGTCTCGTTTAGAGGAAAATTCACGAGGGATTCGAGGATAAACTCGTGAATTATTTACTCTTCCGTGGCTTCCACCAAGGTCACGGTTAAAAGGGGTTAACGGTCGCATGATGTCACCTATCACCTCTGATCTCGGCTCACAAGGACGTCTTTAACGGGCGGAGATCGATTAATAAAGCCTACATTCACTGGGGGTTCTTAATCTGGTGAATATTTCAGAGCAGATCTTCAGTGCGTTCTTTGTGCTTACGCCGTCGCAGCACTGACGCCTCTTTGTGGATGAACTCCATTACACTGCCTGTTTGGGGTTGTTAACGGGACGGGATATCAAAGGCTCCTGGAGTACAGTAAGCTTCAGTAATGACTCGTCACTAAAGAATCTGCTGATGTCTTAAGAGAGTAAAGGTCGGTGGGTTACGCTGGAGAACCCGCGCACCCATTCAGACCCGCTGATTTACAGTGGATTTGGGCTGAACCTTGGAGATGATTCACCAGGCACCTGATGCTCCTTTTCAGCTCTTCGCAGACGTCTTGGGTCTCTTTTGGGGATACCAATTTTTGTGAGCATCATACTTTCTGGTCTAGCAAATTATTCATTCAGTCATTTATCATCTTCCGTTTAATCCACACGGGCTAGCGGGCCAGCCTAGATGGGGCGCACACACACAGTCACACACTAAGGGCCACTATAGAGGCACCAATCAACCTAACACGCATGTATTTTGACTGTGGGAGGAGTAAACCCACACAGACATGGGAAGGACATGCAGACTCCACACAGAAAGGACCCAGGACGTTCCACCCTGGGATTGAACCCGGGAGCTTCTTACTGTGAGGCAGTGGTGCTGCCCCCGTGTCCCGCCGTTGGCAAATTAATTAAGTAATGCACTCCTGACTTCACTGGTTCCAAAATAAATCTTAATCTGTAAAGTGGGAAGTGTGTTTTTTTGTAGTTTACCATATAGACCCATTTAAACCATATGCACTGTACAATAGATAGTGGTGCTTTCCAAACTTGTTATGAGGTGGTAGCACAGCGATTTAGGGTATTGGGGTAGGGCCCAAAAGGTCACATATGCTTCAGTGGCTTGGATTAGAGATTGTATTGTATTGAACTCCTTGTCCGTTTATGATTTCTGTCATTTCCTTTCTCCTAAAGTGTTAGAAATTTCGACCTGTCTTTATTTACATTTATGGTATTTAGCAGACACCCTTTATCCAGATCCAACTTCTACTTACAAAATCTTACAAACCAAGCAATTGTGGGTTAAGGGCCTTGCTCAAGGACCCAACTGTGGCAGCTTGGCAGAGGCGGGATTTGAACCCAGGACCTTCTGATCCAGAGTCCAGTACCTTAACCGCTAGGCTTAACCACAGTCAACTATCACATTGTCAACTTGGAAAAAGAAAGACACTGGCGAAGCTTTATTCACAAGGTTCAGAACAGACTAGAATGCACTTAGATAAACAAACAAACAAAAAAACAAAACTGTTTCATACAGTCACTGTCCTGTTTTAACCATTATTCCTCAGCCTTTCAGCTATATTCCGCCTGGTATTTACTTTAATATCGCAGAATAAGCTGTTCTGCCTGACGAAAGAGCTCTGATTGGTCAGGTTTATTTTAACACAGCTATCAGAACAAGCTCTGGTTAAAAATATGCGGTGTGAAAGTCCGTCAGTTTCGAACTCGGTGTGAAGGACGCCATTATTACACGTGGGCCTTCTGCTCAATAGTCCAGTAGCACAAACTACAGTATTCTCCCTTCCAACCAAACAGGAGCTACATCTGATACATCAAGACCTACTGCTTAAAAGTGATGCACGGTTTTGGCTGGAATGCCAACCTGCATCCATGTGGCTCCTTCGTGGATCTTGTTAATCCCTTATTTAGGCCGTTAAACCCCATCTCGCTCATCTCTACGTATAAAGGGAGAACCAGCCACACAGTTTTTCTTGACGTCTACAAATACAGAAATTTAGAAGTGCAATTTCCTTTATGGGAAGTGGTGAGAAAAGGTTGTGTCAGGTTTTCTGTTAGGGCTGGGTTTCTATACGATTACACAATTCATAGGAAAACCGATTCAGCAAAAAAACAAAACGTATGTGCTGTTGAAGGAAAAAACCCCATTCCTATTTTGCCCACACTTTGGCAACTTGTTAATAATCAGACATCCCTGCGTGTCTTTCGACTATCTGTTTCTTAAACTAAGAGTAAAAATATTAAATCATACATGTTTACAGGCCTGCCCAACGGTCCAACAGAGTTAGCTTGGCACTGGGATTTAAGGGTCGGAGCATCAATAGACTCGTATTACTGGGTGGACGTGCCCCAACGGCTCCAACGAATAGGTGATTGTGTTTGTCTTAATGTGAATGACACTCTAAAATTGTATCCCATGTTTCCTGAACTGTCAGGAGAGCGAAAAAAGCAAAGCGAGAAAAGTGAAGTTAAAGCGCTTACCCCACATCCTTCTGACCTCAAATCTTTGGTCAAGCCGCTCAGATTGCACAATGCAGGTCGTAGAAACGCACAAACACACACCTCTCACTGGGAGTTGTTCTCTTAGTCACTTCCTTCCCTGAAAATGGGCTGCAGACTCTCACTTTCTGTGTAGCATCGCAGCTGTAGTTTTTATAAATCCAGCCGGCCCAGATGTTCCCCCTCTTTCCCTGAAGTACTGAGAGAGGGAACACAACAAATTTTCCAGTAAGCACTGAAACTTTTGAAACACTGTGTTCCTTCCGAACGTGTTGTGAAATCAGTGGAGGATTTTATACGACATGCAGAATGCATCAGCAAACTCAATAATCTGGTGTTTTGAAACAAGAAATTAAAGTTTAGTGCGAACGTTTGGACATGCTATATACCAGCTTGAATAACTGTTAGGCCTAAGAAGTGCTGAGAAAAGGAGCATGTTATTTAATGGCATTTTCCTTACTTGACCACTAGAGGCACTGCTGATTACGCAATGCCCAAAACCGTCTCCGAATCACCGTTATAATGTAAATACCGTTTACTCTGGGTTCTCCAGTTTCCTCCCACAGTCCAAGTACATGTGTGCTAGGTTAATTCGTGTCTCTAAAATGACACTTCGTGTGTACCTGTGTGTCTAATCTTCTTCAGACTAGAATCGCGGCCCAGCCGGTGCAAACCTGGCAACCCTAGACAGGGTGCCAATTCATCACGACACACGCATACAGTTACATACTAAGGGTCACTTTTAAAGACATCAATTCACCTAACATACATGTCTTTGGACTGTAGGAGGAAACCGGAGTACACAGAGTAAACCCACACAGACACAGGGAGGACATTAAGACTCAGATATACACACAGAAAGCATCCGGCCGCTCCAGGCTGGGATCGAACCCGGGACCTTCTCCCTTTTGCTACCCACCGAGCCACCCTGCTCCAAATTTTTTATTTTATTTTATCCTATATACAAATTTCCTTACTTAGAAATAATTCTATAGGGTCATTATAGCATTTCTAAAACAATCTTACTGTATATTTCATCTAATAGCGGTCAGAGTCACCTGCACAGGACTTGTCAAACTTGTCTTTATTTTATATGTTTAAAAAGTTTAAAAGCTGTTGACATCATGGATTTGTCTACCTGTCCGATTCCATATTTATATTTGCTATGAATAAGTGTTTGTTATTTTGTTCTTCCGACTCAAAACTTCATTACTTCATCATTTTTCCGAACAGTTTTCCTGCAGCCAGCCGGGTAAGTGAAACGGTAAACAAGGCAGATGTCTAGCCTGCAAGTTAAGATCCGTTTCGATTTAGGAGACGAGCTCTGATTTATCAAAGCGCTCTAAAAGGTTCAGTCTAGGGTACTGGTAGTTAACCTCTGTCCACGCTGTATGAAAAGTCACCTCCCAAGTGGAAGCTGGACAACACGAGGGGTGTGCCAAGCGGCTGAGGAATGCTCCTTCAACAAACAACAACAAACACGCCAACAGCATGGCGTACCGTTCTGCTCCCCACCCCCCCACCCCGCGTTGACCAAGCGCTTCTGCTTCTCTCTGCAAGCGATTAGCAGACCGAGGATCCTCGCTCGGCTCACGCTGGGTTTCAGTTTTCCCCTCTCGTGAAACTGGAAGCCAATGGCCTTTCTCCTTGTAGTGCTAGGGTCAGAGTCCCGACTTGGCGAACGAACGCTTCGTGTGCCTCGCAGAGACGACACCACCACGAGTAGCATTTTCAGTCTTGGCCAGCGGCTGTATTAGAGAATTAGGTGGGAAGGTCTGGCTTGCTGCCCAGCACATAACAGAGGTGGCTTTGTTGCGAGCTAAACGAGGTGTACCGTGGCGCTCGCTTGCTTTCGCCAGGTCCGTTTCTGCTCTTCGGGTGGGGGCAGAGAAGCCACTTAAGGCCTCACATATGGAACATGTTACCAAGTTAAAAGACCAAGCAACCAAGTCCAAGACAAACTATGTAATAGGTTGAAAACGGCAACGCGTGCGGAGATATAAAAATACCTCCGGGGTTATTAGACAATCAAACAATACCAACAGGGTTGGGTAAAAACACTTCAGGAATTCGATGGACTCGTACAGATTCCGTAATTCAAAACACATTCTGACTCACGGTCAAAAAAATATGTGCTTGCATAGACAAAAATGCTCATGACCTCTCCTTCTTCCACGTAGGAGAGTTGTAAAGCCATTAGTGGGCTTACGATAAGATATCGGGCGGCAATAAAGTATAAAAATAACAGGGGCATCTCTACAATCGCATTAAATAAATATTAAAATCGTGTACACGAATACACAGCGAGGAAACACCACCCAGAGGTGGGAAGTAATAAAATACAAGTACTTCATTAGTGTACAGGAGTCAAAAGTCATAGGACACCCTATTTCAGAAACAAAGCCGAAAACGACACATCTGACTAATATAAAAGCTAAAAAAAGGAAAAAGATTCAGATTTTCCTTTCGGCTAGCTGTCATTACTAACCTTTTTTTAAACCATGACTACCTTTTTAAGACTTTGTAAGCACTGTAGATGCAAAAAATAATAATAAAACTGAAAAAAAAAAAACAGCACTGAGCTATAGTGAATATATCCTTATACCGTTTAGGGAGTTTTCCTTTGCCACTGTCGCCCCAGGTTTGCTTAATTTGAACCTGCATAACAGTAGATAAATTGTAAAGCTACCATGAGATGATGCTTTATTATAGAAAGCACTTTTTTAGGATTGCCCTCCATTTACATAATACTAATATTTATGTTTAAAACACATCACTTTAACACAAAGCTAAGAGCACAGCGGCTAACGAACTAGCTAGTTTCACAAGACCCAGACTAGACTAGTGTAGGATTTATTATTTAGGGTTGGGCGAAGAAGTTTGAGCAAAACGCCAATTTCAGTATAAATAATCGGGTTCGGATGCTGTACGTTTAGGCCGCGTGAACCTTCCACCAGTCGTTCAGTGTCAGCCAGCATTGTTCTGCTCACGCGAAAATTATATAAGGCGCTCCACGGTAATCTACGCTGGACTAAGCAAACCTTTAATCACAGCGGGTTTGATGCAGGAAATACAAAAGCTAACCAGTAATTTTGGGATATTCAATTGTTTGTGGATGGAATACAGTCAAAGCTTTAGCTGGGACAGCTCGACTAGAACAGGTAATTCATACTCCAGGGGAATGCGGTAATGACCCTTTTGAGAGCCGGGGTGAGTATATGATTAAATCCTCCCCTCTGGATAAGACCAGAAACTGAAACACGTCATTCCGTTCCTTTACTAGAACTGGTAGTATCTAGGGGTGGACCAGGGAACCAGGTATAAACGTTACCCCATGTCTGTATTACAAAGTGAAGCATTAGGTCATTTGCCCCAGTGCATATGGGCCATACAGTGGATTGGAACCCTATTAAGAACAAAGGAATGACGGAATTGATTTTAACTTGTTGTAAATGACTCCTAAAATGTTTTAGATTTCGTCAACGGTGCTCGGGAGCCGATACAGCCTAAAGGTTACTCTAGGTCACCCCGAACGTTATTTATCCGGACGCCACTAAATGTCTTCAACACCATATTCCACCCCAAACTGCCAGATTTTTCAGACGGCGAAAAGGCGGCCTTATTTTTTCGCTCCCCTGTTCGATTTATGCAAACTTTCACCATCGATAAAACCGCACTGACCAATCGCGGTCGCTTCTGCAGCTCCTGTATTTTCAGTCTGCCTCTTTACTGGCAGCCTCTTCATACTTGGCACAGGATGGCACAGGAACACGCTGTTCTCGTTCCTTTGCCCTCCGGGTTCCCTTTCCTCTTGTGAACTATTTAAATTGGTTATAAAATGTTCAAGTTTGGGACGATGTTCATAGAGTAATATTACTAAAGTATTTATCAAAGTAATAAGTGGCTTGTTTGAGTTACAGCTTAAACTTGATATGTAACGGAGTCTGATTTTTTTAAATGTAAAGGTTACAGAGCAGGAAGATTAGATCCTGGAATCACAGCATGAGTCACAGGGAAGTATCTGTAGAAAAACAAATCCCTGCCATGTCACATGAGAATCTCATCATCCTGCTGAGCACATTTAATTATATAAAGAGGCATTCCTCTAATTATTTGTTATTATTAACATCAATTACGATTATTATCTAGATGATTGTCCTATGTTGGCTACATGAAATTGTGTTTAATATGATGCATTTGGGACTGTTGTAGCCTTACAGTTAAAGTACTGGACTTTGAACCAGAAGGTTGCCACTGTTGGGTCCCTGAGCAAGGCCCTTAACCCACAATTGCCTGGATTGTAAGACTGCTAAATGACATATGTAAATTTTGGCATATTTCATTAGGGCCGGGCAATTAATCAACATAAAAATTAGAGCCAATTACCAACAATCTTGCCCATGTTGATTATTTTGGTTTTGTCCTTCTAAAATTTTGTTAATACTTAAAAAAAATATATTAATACGTTCACCAGTGTGTGTGTGTGTATGTGATGTCGCATAGTATGACACTAAGAAAGATTGAACCAAAGCCACATCTCACTAAATCACAAAGGATTTCAATTGAACATGAAATTAATTTAATAAATAATCATAAATACTTCATCTGTGTTTTCTTCAGTCAACCTGAAATCACAAAAGATCAGAAGATAATTTCCCCAATTTAATAGAGGAGAAGATTTCGAGTACAACCCTTCCCAGGGAACAATGACATGAAAAACTAAAATAATCGTTCATTCATTGTGATCGATGTAAACGTTCAAATTTGAGGTCGATGCTTTAATTTAATACGATGCTTAAAACCGATGATAATATTAGATACTAATATTAGAAAGCTACGAGAAGATGGTAAGATCTGTTTTTTTTTCATTATACGTTTCGCCATATTGTGTCATGGCCACGTGAGTAAGTGAGCAAGAGAGAAGAACATTTTACTGGAATGCTGAACCATCATAGTGTGGGTGGTCGTCGTGGCTCTCGCTCAGCCTCTCCGTACTTCCCACTGACCCCGTTCACACACAGCCTGGTCTGAACATGGATGAGTGTGAGCTTTGGGCCTGGAGGCAGCCATCTGAGAAAATCACGTGCTTTTAAGTTAATACATCAAACAAAGCATCACGTCAGACGTTTGCACTTTACTTATTTACTTTATTTATCTCTACTAATATTAAGAATCTGCTGGAATGACTTTTGCTGTTTAAGTGAAAGGTTTCCCAGAGAGCAACAATTCAGATCAGATTACTTTTTTTTTTTTATTATGAATTATCAAATGCAAATCTTTATAGACACTATTAAATCATAAAGCAATGAGTGGTCAAAATTGGTCTGCAAAAAGTTCAACGTTTTATTATGTGTATTAAGTATTTGCTGCCGCCTACTGGACAATCAAGACACAGGCAGAGACAGACACAGACAGGCAGAGACACAGACAGACAGGCAGAGACACAGACAGACAGGCAGCCACAGACAGACAGGCCCCAAAAGCAAAGATTTTCAGAAAGTTGCAGTTTTCCTCGTGGTGACCAGCAAACTGCACCATTTCAGCTCCTTCTATCTCTCTTTGGATATTTTGGTCCCCACACTGTGATAAAAACATGTTCCCACACGACTTTATCTTAGCTAAAAGACAAACTGTGTAGCAGTCGTTTAAATTCATAACAATATATACTGTACTGTATAACCATCCCAAATACATATAGCCACTGTAGTACTGCTTCTTACCAGAAGATGGCAGTGCATCCTCTCCAAAATCCACGACTAGACATTCTCCAGCTCCACCTCCTGTCTCGATGCCATGTCATCTCCTTTCTCCATCTGACTCGTCCTAATCAACTCATTATCTGGAGAACATCTTAGCATGGACATGAGCTCATCTCGAACCCAGTGAGCTTTAAGCTCGGCATGTTCTGACCCCACACATCAAAACAAGACCCACCAAAGAGAAGAGTCTGAAGATCTATTCATTCAAACGATCAGAACATGTGGTCCACTCTTTACCTGGGGCATCACGTTCTTCTGTTCTTGCTTCCAGAAGATCAAATTCAAAATTCAAGGCAAATAAACAGCTGACAAAAATTAGGGGTCATTTCAAAATTTCAAATCCCACCAAATAAGATAGCGTCAGATACGTTTAATTTTACATGGACCTGCCATGAATGTAGTCCTTGTTGGGATTGTAGTCCTTGTTCTTTCATTACTTTTTTAGAATAAATTGTATAACCCTTAAAAATAAATATAGCTAAGTTTGATCTTACACAAGATGTAATAATGTTTATCATTACTTTATATTTCTAAGCTTAAGCAAATGACTAAAGTAGCATTAATGAATTTCAGTTTTCCAAGAAGCAATGCAATACTCAGAAAACCAGACACACAAAACATTTATTTAACTATTATTATATACATATATAAAAGTGCAAATAAAGGCGAATATTTATTTTGATTAGATAAGTACTGCAGTCAGCCTCGTGTTTCCATCACCTGTGTCAAGAACTCCTGAAATGAGAGAAAAGAAACGTGTTCTTCAACACTTTAAATCACACTCCCAATGGTCCCGTCTAATCAAAGCGATGTTTGTACTGCACTTTGTATTTTATGTGTTTTACCACAACAGGGTCGGGGGAGTTTGCTGAGCTCTTCATGCTTCCCTTCTGCTCCCTGCATCTCACATATTCCTGTGCTAAACCAATCGCTTCTTCCTTTCTGTCAGAGGAAGAACAGAAACAGAACAAATATGATTAAATATGTAACAGAAATCCATTCCTGGTTATTTACTCCACTTTATAATCATTCATTGCAAACTTTGCATCTTTGTGCATGGTTATAAGTCTGTGGCTTTTGTCTTCTTTGCCTCCGTGTGTGTGTGTGTGTGTGTGTGTGTGTGTCCTATTCTCTGCGTATTAGTTTGTGTGTGTGTTTGTGTCCTATTATCTGCCGTACTGGTCTGTGTGTGTGTCCTGTTATTTGCCGTATTGGGGTGTGTGCGCGTGTACACACATGTCCTATTATCTGCCGTGCTGGTCTGTGTCTCCTGTTATCTGCCGTATTGGGGTGTGTGTGTGTGTGTACATATGCCCTATTATCTGCCGTACTGGTTTGTGTGTGTCCTGTTATCTGCCGTATTGGGGTGTGTGTGTGTGTGTGTACACATATGTCCTATTATCTGCCGTGCTGGTCTGTCTCCCCTGTTATCTGCCGTATTGGGGTGTGTGTGTGTCCTGTTATCTGCCGTATTGGGGTGTGTGTGTGTGTGTGTGTGTGTACATATGCCCTATTATCTGCCGTACTGGTCTGTGTGTGTCCTATTATCTGCCATATTGGTGTGTGTGCGCGCGTATGTGTCCTATTATCTGCCGTATTGTTCTTTATGTGTGTGTGTGTCCTATTATCTGCCGTATTGTTCTTTATGTGTGTGTGTGTCCTATCATCTGCTGCACTGGTCTGTGTGTCCCCTGTTATCTGCCGTATTGGTGTGTGTGTGTGTGTGTGTGTGTGTGATCTCATAATGAATCCCTCTTAGTACACCGAGTATAAACTCAGGTTATCTCTGAATGGCATTTTGCCTCTACCTTCCATTTTCATCAGAGAGAAGCTACACTGTTATAGTATTAAACTTTAATGTAGTGTTTTACAAACAATTATTATCATAAACTTATTTACTACACTTCTCACAATGATATTCTAATGTTGGATATTTAATTTTGAAGTATCACCTCTGTGTGTGCAATATATATTTTATTGTATAAAAGTTAATAAATCAAATAATATGTATACTGCTTTTATTTCTTCGGAATAATCTGTATATTTGATTTTTAACACCTTAGTTACCCACCTTGCATTGTTCTCATACATTCAAAAGTCATTTTTATTTTAAAACTAGTCGATCTTTCGTCAATTTGTTGACTTTTAATTCTAATTAAAGCTTGATCTACTGATGAAAAAACAGGCTCTTATTGCAAAAAAAAAAAAAATCTAAATAGATTTAATGCTTTGTCTAAAAAAAAGTAGAGAGTTTTACGATTGAAATCATTGTTAAAAAAATAAATAAATAAAAGTTTGATTTGTCTCTAACTAACCGGTCGTGGTTGAGCAGGTATTTCAGCAGCTCATCCACCTGATCAGTCTGAGACTTCACCACTATGTGCTTGGTAAGGGAACCAAAGTGCTCGCTCTTTATCAGTCCCTGGTAACGGCCGTTCTGGAACAGGAACGTCAGCACCGCGTCTCTGATCTGCAGAACCAGGAACACAGGTCAATACGAACGGAAAGCGCGAGACGAGACGGTCGACTGGCGATGAGGAAAAAGCGGGCAAACCTGAGCGGGAATGCCAGCCAGCTCTCCCGTGGTCATGCTCTCTTCCAGCTGATCCAGAATCATCGTAGGATTACACGACAACAGCAAGCTCTGATTTAGATGGCATAAGAGACACGATTAATACGGTGAGGGGAAAAGAAAAGGGAACGGAAACCAAAAACACAGACGCTTGGGGAACTTTTTCCTCCACCGCCTTCAGACAAGGGTTTTAAATAGCAGAGGACGTAATTACAAAACTGCAGGACCAGAACACTTGATGAAACATCGGTGGCAAAGGGTGTCTGTACGAATCAAATCATTCTGATCATAGCTTGACTGAACTGAGTTCATATTTAACCCAGCAGTCACGTAAACAACGTATATACAGTCGATTCCGGTTAATAAGACCACCGGTTAATGGGACCAGCCGCTTATTCGGACCAAATCCTAAAGTACCGAAAGAAATCCTATTATATATGTGTAATGTTATTCGCTTATTTTGACCAAAATTCCGCTTAATCGGACCAAAGAACGTGTACACTATGCAATATCTGTGAAGAAACTCTTCGTCTCTGGCATCACTACCCGAAAACTCCCGAGTTTCTCCCCAGCCCTCTACTGCC
>JAVSBV010005537.1:0-12799 GCA_033117975.1 Parotocinclus spilosoma
CCCACCCTCACTCACTCTCCCCCTCCCACTCACTCTCTCTCCCCCACACTCTCCCCCCCACACTCACTCTCTCTCCCCCACACACTCACTCACTCACTCTCCCCCACTCACTCTCCCCCACTCACTCACTCTCACTCTCACCTTTTGTATCTTAAGGTACTGATAGCTATATTAACTGAACGCAGTAAGTGTTGTGGTCCAACGCAGGCATGGGCTCACACTGTCTTTAGTGTGATATTGATTTTTCTTTACTTCATAAGTCATGCTAATGTCATTTTGTCAGCGCAAATTGCTTCTTTCTGTCAACTGTCACATAAATTTGTTACAAATGACTGGTCTGATCTCCTGTCTGTGTGTCGGTGTACTCAGCTTTAATTCATCCTTGTTTACATTCCACTTTTGAAGTATAGAGTGAATTCCCTCAGCACAGACACCAAATATAATTGTTAACATCTTGCATTTGTTTACTTGAACTTGCCATTGGTGCTATTTGGGTCAACTGGGACATGGGATAAGAAGGTAAGAGTTTAAAGTAAACCAAGTCCACAATGTTTAAAATCCCCAGCTGTATCACGTTCATAATGGACGGTGCTATAAACTGAACTTACGCTCTTTTTCCTCCAGCTTCTGTAGAGTCTTATTCATCTGTTGGATAACATCATTCTGTTTTCTACCAGCATCCTCCACACCATGGCTCTCAAAATAATGGTCTCTAAAGTGATATAATTCATCCACAAGTTCCTGTTGGACAATAAATATAAGTGAATTATACAATAATACACTAATGAATCCATTTTACAACAGTGTATAATTTAGGTTTATGTTCTAGTAGATTTCCCATTATTTTTGAATTCATATCAAACTTGTTAGATACCGCTAACACGATAAATAAGATTGTCTGCTAAAGTAACCACATGTAAAATAAGTGCTTAGGTTCTTGCTGCTCCACATTTCATCATGGCACTGTAGTGGCCTGGCAGGACCTTGGACCAAGCGATCCAGGAATCAAATCCCACCTCTGCCAAGCTGCTATTGTTGGTTCCTTAAGCAAGGCCCTTAACTCACAACTGCCTTGATTTGAAAACTGTATCAACAGTTTTGTTGTTATAAAGTCATGTAATTTTGCACCAATATACTGGTGAAGTAGTAAATAAAAAAAGTGAAAAGTAAAAGTGTTAACCGCTAAAAAATATCCACATAAATAATCCTTTTATAACCTTTTTTTTTAATGAATACATTGTGGTGTAGGTTAAGGGTGTGTGAAGGTAAGGTGGAGGCCAGGAAAGCACTGCCAATTGCCATACAGTAAATCTTAAGATTCCACAGATCTTACATCTACACTTATGTATCAGACTTTTTTTACCATTTACATATTGAGCAGTGAGATCATCTTTGGGTTTGAGTCCTTGATTAAGTCTCCACAGTCCCTGAAACTTACAAGGGATATGATCGTCCAGTCCTAACAATTGTGGGTCCGTTGTTATAAAAAAAAAATCCATGGCAGCCTGACAGAGGTAGAAATGTAACCGTAGACCTTCTGTCCTGTTGTCTCTCACCCACATTTGCAGTTTATTTTTCATTTTCTACTCACCACCGGATCTTAAGAACCAAGCAGGCGTCTCTATCGAAGCATTCGTTGGTATAGCGACAGACTATTTGATTATATGCATTCACAACGCAGCTTCTTAACACGTTATCTAGCTAGTTAGCGTTCATAATCACACCACGTACACAAAGACACATTTATACGTTTCTTATGGTGCTAGTGTGGGATTTAGTTTGTACCTTTAAAACCTGTAAATCATCTTTAGCTGCTGTTTTCTGCTCACCATCGTTGTCAACTTCAGCCATCTTTAGACAGGGTAAGCAGAAACACTTAACAGCATCGCCACCTCCTGGGCTGGAGGATTACAATGAACAGCCATACGTTTTGTCTACATACCAAACTATGGTTTTGCTGGATTTGGTTCTTATTTAATAATACAGTTTGTTCATTGTAGATGAAGTATGTGGATGAAGTTCTACTCTTGTGATCAATTTTTCTGTGTAAAAAGATTATTAATGATTAATGTTATGTTTGTGTGGGTTTCCTTCAGGTTTCTCCACGCTTATTACAATCCAACAACATGTTTTAGGTCATCAGGTCACTCTAAATTGTTTATTTGGGTTATTTATTGTCACTTTTGGCATCAGCGAGCATTTCAGTGACAGATACAGGGCTATCTCTAGACAAGGCCATTTCAAAACTAGTCATCTATACACACTGAAGACAATGGCAGTTTAACGTAATAAATTAACCTAACATGCATGTCTATGTAGTGTGGTAGGAAACCGGAGTACCTGGAGTAAACCCATGTAGACACAGGGAGGACAGACAAACCCGGATTTTGAATTGAGGACTTCTTGTTGTGAGATAGCAGTGCTACCTACGGACCCACTGTATGTATGTGTATATTGGGATTGGGTAATATATGTGTAAATGTGAGATAATAATGCTTGAAAAACAAAGGAAATACAAATTTGCTTGGGGTTAGGTGTAGCACTGATATTGTAATTATGACAATATAATGTCCCCACAGTAATAGATTATGTGTGTTTGTGTGTGTGTGTGTGTGTGTGTGTGCGTGCATGTGCAAGCGCATTAGAGAGCTGTTTTTGTCAGATCATGTTACTATGTTAAATAATATTTTGCATTTTGTGAAAATGGAACTACAATGTTACATATCTGTTCTGGTTATATGTTTATTCCAACTAATTATTATCAGGACTTTCTTCTTATTTCCTTAATATATTTTATTTAACATTTTTGATTATAAGATAAGACAAAAATTTCATAATTAATATATTACTTTGTTTTAACGAAATACCTTACAATTTAAACAATTCTTCTCAATAATAATTATTTAATTAGCACTTTATTGAAAATCAACAAAACATAAACAATTAAAGTGGTTATTCTTTTTTATTTGATTACTGTCATGTGTGATCCAAATAAAGTCAAAAGAAAGTATTTTCTGACTGTATTCATTGGAAATTGAGAATGTACATATTAACACTAAATAAATATGCATTTAAATAGAAACCAAATAACGTAAATTAGCAAATGTATTAAAACCCGAGAATTGTTTTTAAACTAGATTCTTGGAATCGACTCCTAAAATGTTGAACACCTTGACTCGGAATCGATTCAATAACATTTTAATCTAACAACTCTCGCTACTGTAATGTTTTGCGAATTATTTTGTTGGACTTGTTGGCTTATTTTGTAATCCTATCTCTTTCTGTAAATTGTTAGAAAAATGACTGATTTTGCTTTATGACCTTTATATACAAAATATGCTGTTAAACAGCTGAAAACCTGTCAGGTGACGCTAGAGGAAAAGTCGTATTGCGCATGCGCCGGTAATCATACGCCACTGTCATGGGACGCTGAGCTGTCTGTGTTACTTTTGTAACGCGTTTTTCCCGGAACAATGAAGAGGTTCCAATTGTTTCTGGGTTTTTTGTATTTTACTGTATGTGAGAATCATGCTGCAGAACCTGTTCAAACGTTCGTCATCCCTCACAGTCACATGGACGTCGGATGGGTGTACACGGTCCAGGTAAACCCGGAGTTTGCTCATCACAAGACGATATTGTGTAGTTGTTGTTGAAGATGTTGATGATCATGATGATGGTAATGGTGCCTTTCCTGTAGGAGAGCATGCATGCTTATGCATCAAATGTTTACTCCACTGTTGTGGAAGAGCTGTCACGGGTCAAGAGTCGCAAATTTATAGCTGTTGAACAGGAGTTCTTCCGACTTTGGTGGGACACTGCAGCTTCCCAATGGCACAAGGGACAGGTGAGTACAAGATATTTGATCTTAAACGAGCCCTACTCCAGAGATCCTGGATCTACAGGGGCTGAAGAGAAGGCTAAGGAACAAATATAGTACAGGAAAACAAAATGGCCAGCCAGTGGGACCTGAAATCACTGCTCCTGAACTGGCAGCATTCCCAAATCTTCAACTTGACTCAGCAAGTGTCAGTACTGTCTTAACATTAACATTAACATTTACTGAATTTAGCAAACGCCCTTATCCAGAGCGACTTAGAACTGATATATTCTTACAATTCAAGCAATGGTGGGTTAAGGACCTTGCTGTGGCAGCTTGGCAGAGGTGGGATTTGAACCCAGGACTTTCAGGTTCCAGTGCCTTAACCACTAGGCTACCACAGTCCAAACTGATATCTATTATTTTGTTGTTATCTGACCATGTTTACACACTCATGGTACTATCCATTGGTTCATGATCATTTACTAAACTCTCATAGGTTTATTTATATTTATGGCATTTAGCAGACGCCTTTATCCAGAGCAACTTACAACTTATACAATCTTACAATCCAAGCAATTGTGGGTTAAGGATCTTGCTCAAGGGCCCAACTGTGGCAGCTTGGCAGAGGTGGGATTTGAACCCTGGACCTTCTGGTTACCACAGTACCACAACTTAACTTAACATTAGGTCACTGTGATAGGTATCTGATACCAGGGGCATCATCAGACACACTTTATTCGGTTACATATGAATAAAATGTTGCTGTTCCCCACTGAAATCACAATGGGGTAAAAATGTAATAGTTTATATAGTGAATAGCAGAAGAACTATTACCAATATCTCTTATTAGAAATAATTTACTTGATGCTCTTCATACAAAACCCCACCTGCTATTAATGATTAAGCACCTACATGTGTGCCATATTACATGTATTGAGGATGAGAATGCAGCTTGGTTCTTAAGTGAAATTGCTTCCATTTCAGGTGAGACAGCTTCTGCAGGAGGGTCGTCTGGAGTTTATTATTGGAGGACAGGTGATGCATGATGAGGCAGTGACGGATATTGATGATGCCATCCTTCAGCTGACAGGTTTGGTCTTTCTCTTTTATCTCCTCTGTTTGAAATTGTATGTGTAAATATACAAACATAAAGCAGAAAACGTGGATACAGTATGGAAATAAAAACAAATGCACCTTTCATTTACTTTGATCTTGATTCTAATGCAGACAGTATGGACCCTAAACATTTCATTTTTGGGGGGGCAGCTTTATTTTATTTGTTATTACACGTCCATGCTTGAATTTCGGGCCATTTCAAAGAAGTCACGCCAAGGGCAGTTTAGGGTTAGTAATGAGGTTGATTGATGTGAGGTGGTTGAGGTGATTTAATTAAACTGGTGATGTCATCAGGTGATTGTAGTCATGATTTGGTACAAAAGCAGAGGAGCAAAGATGGCCTGAGGCTCTCCAGTTTGTATAGGTTCTCAGTCGTCTAGGTCATGGTAGACTTGAGAGTTGAGTAAGAGGCAACTGGACTTCTTTTTGAAGATCTCTCACCTCTCATCCGAAAGCCTTCTTAAGTTCTGAAAGCTAATGTGGAGTCTCAGGTATTTAACTCTAGTGGGGTTATCACTTTGGGAATTATTCTGAGACTCATTGACCATTTGAAGATCAGTAACACCTTAGAGTTTGTATGAAATTAATTGCATTCTGACTCCAAACAGCCTTTCGGAACCAATGAAGTTCAAATTCCATGGTTCCACTGTAGTTCACAATAACACTGTCTGAAAACTAAATGTAAGAAACATTTCTTTTCATTTTTTCAATGCATTTTCCTTACTGTCTCCACATTTTCCGATTTGAGGTTGTACAAGAATTATAGTTTTAATTGTCACACCTCTTATGTACACCCTTTCATCATGCATCTTTGGGACCTGCAGAGGGACATGGCTTCTTATATGAAACGTTTGGTGTCAGGCCTCGCTTCTCCTGGCATGTTGACCCATTCGGAGCCTCTGCTACTACTCCAGTCCTTTTTGCCCTGGCTGGATTTGATGCACACCTCATTTCTCGCATCGACTATGACCTCAAAGATGCCATGCAGAAGAACAAGGTTGTCCTTCTTTTTAAATATTCCAGTATGTGACAGGTGATTATGTGTAGGTGTTGACTGTGTACATATTATATGGATAAATTAATACAATGACTGTGCCCATGTTTTTCAGAAACTGCAGTTTGTGTGGAGAGGTTCTCCCACTTTGGGGAAGAGCCAGGAGATTTTTACACACACCATGGACCAGTACAGTTATTGTACACCATCGTACCTACCATTCTCAAACAGGCAAACATCTTATCAGTTATTTATACATCGGTCAAACATAACATTAAAACCGCCTTCTTGTTTCTACCGACGTTGTCCATATTTCCAGTTCCTTTTACCATACAGATTTTGTAGTTCTACTGTTCAAAACCGTAGTCCATATGTTGCTCTACATTCTACACTGCTTAGAAAAATGAGGGGATATTTCAAAATGAATGTGAAGCGATTGAATAAAGAAGCATATTATTTTATTTCATTAAGCAATATCATCAGAAAAGCAAATGAAAAATCTAAGAAAGTTGTTCAATTGTGCAAATGAGATTCAGACTCAATTATTGGGATTGAGTAGCAAGTGACATTCATGGGGTAAACAGAAGTATGTTAAACTGGATGACAGAGGCACACGTTGACTGGTCAGTAGGGTTTATGATCACCCAAGGCTGCCAAAACACACTGACAGTGATGGGCAATGGACAGGATCAGATAGTCCAGCAGTTCTTGTGGGATCCTCTTCATAGTCGTTTTGAAATATAGCAGTGTTTGTTAGCCCAATTTGTGACGTTCTTTAATGGCCAGGACCCAACAAGACATCCACTAAGCAGTGACACTGATGTGCTGCTGGGGTCTTTAAATACTTCAGGGGACTGTGGGACTATGGGACTGTGGTAGCCTAGCGGTTAAGGTACTGGCCTCTAGACCAGAAGGTCCAGGGTTCATATCCCACCTCTGCCAAGCTGCCACAGTTGGGCCCTTGAGCAGGGCCCTTGAGCAAGGCCCTTAACCCACAATTGCTTGGATTGTAAGACTGTATAAGTTGTAAGTCGCGCTGGATAAAAGCGTCTGCTAAATGCCATAAATGCAAATGTAATGTAAATGTACTTCAGTATCACTCTTGAACTGAGAATAGTCCACCAACCGAAATAATCCTGCCAACAGTGTCCTGTTTTTACTGTTGGAGTAGAGAATGATAAAACAACCTTAGAAAGAAATGAGCTACTGTATCTGAATTTACATCTACAATGTGAACCAACAAGGTAGTTGTGTCTATTAGAGTGTACAGTAAGTACGGACCATTTGAAGAACAGGGAAAAAATGGGGCTAACAAAGTATGGAGAGAAACACATGAACAACAGTAATGTAATATTCGTATAACGTGTAATTGTAGAACTGTAAAGTGCATCTATATGGTAAATGGAGCTGATAAATGATCTGTAAGTACAGAACTACAAATATTGTTTTAATGTTATAGCTGAACGATGTACGTTCTGTGGATGTTTGTGGATTCCACTTACATAAACATTTAGTATTTTCTTCTACCGTTGTTTCAATCAGATCAGGATTTTATTGGAATGGAGTTGCCGTGTTTCCAGACCCACCGAAAGACGGTGTGTACCCCAACATGAGCCTGCCGGTCACAAAGGAAAGTTTGGAGTCCTATGCTCAGACTATGGTGGCCAACATCAAACAAAGGGCCCAGTGGTACCAGACTAATCACATTCTTTGGCCTTGGGTTAGTTTAGTTTCATAGTTTTTGAAAAATACTCAAAGAATATGAAAAAATAGTCAGGAAAAGACTTTTAGAATATGGCACTATTGATGTTTTTTCAGGGTTGTGACAAGCAGTTCTACAATGCCTCAGTGCAGTTCACAAATATGGATGTGTTAATGGATTACATCAACAAGCGCAGCAAGGAGTTTGGAGTGACTGTTCAGTATGCTACAGTCCAGGACTACTTCCGAGCTGTACACCAATCAAATCTGTCCTGGGAGGTGAGGGGAAGCCAGGACTTCCTTCCATATTCCACTGGTATGTTAACAAACATGTTTTATATGTAATATGGTTACTAGCATAGGTAGATCATATACTTAATAGGATCCAACAATGTTAAAGGTCTATTAATGCAAAATGTTTTTTGGTAGGTTAGAATGTCTTTTGAAACACAGACCTGATCTAAAGTATTTTGAATAAAACAGTCAGCACAGTGTAAGACAGCAGTATGAGCATTCCAGAACCATAAGATTTGTATAGGTGAAAGTATGAACGTTTGTTTATTGCTTTCAGAATCGTTCCAAGCATGGACAGGCTTCTATGCTTCCAGGAATGTTTTAAAAGGAGTTGCGAGAAGAGCTAGTTCCCTCCTCCATGCTGCAGAGTCTTTGTTTGTTCGGTACCGGATAAGGTACCCAGATGGTCCTGTCCAGAAAGAATGGGCAATGAACAAGCTCAAGGCCCTCAGATGGGCTGTTTCTGAGGTGCCTGGGTGAAAAAAATACTGACTGATTACAGATTGTATACATATCATATTATATATCATGTAAAAAAAACCTTTAATACCCTTGACCAGGTTCAGCATCATGATGGTATCACGGGCACAGAATCACCGAAAGTGGCCGATATGTACATGAATCACCTCACACAAAATATGATGGAAGTGGAAGAGCTCTTGGCAGCCATGTTTCTTCTCCCCCAACCCCCAGGCATTCCCAGATACAACTATAGGCATGACACCCAAAGTACAGGTCAGTGTTGTGTTCTAAACGCACCAACCATAAATATGATTATGCAGGTTGGATCATTTAACATCCACCTTACATTCTGTAAAACAGGATCTTGACATACATGAATGTTAACTGGACAGTACCATAGTCACATAGTAGTCTAGATACTTTGTACATTGGGTTTTATTTATTTATTTAATATGATCTAAACATAATAGGAAAAGATCTAGTACTGTACAATACAATACAGTAATTTGTACCTTTTCTTAAACTAGAAACCCTTACTGAAATCGAAAAAGAGTTGATTTTTTTGAGCAGGTGCTGCAAGGCTTTGCTCATATTACTGTTCTGTCATTCAGATGTGAATTCGATGTATACAGGTCGTCACTGATTTGCGATGACAAAACATTCTGACAAATCCATCGTAGGTTGATATTTCTCGGAAACCAAGGAGTTATATATGTATACATATACATATATATATATATATATATATATATATATGTAGCCCAGTGGTGAGCGTGTATTACAGAAATGTTAAACAAATATAGTATTATTAATCCTGCTCTGTGACATGTTTATAAAATAATGCATAATAATCTTTTTATCAATCAGAGCCATCAAAGGACCTTGAGCAGCACATAATTGTGTACAACCCACTCGCTTGGAACGTCACTACATACGTTAACATTTCAGTTAAATATCCAATGGCGCTTGTGTTTGATGATAATGGCACCGATGTTCCTGCTCAGGTAACTCATTTATCCAGAATCTTTTCAATCCTATTCACATCCATTTTAAACACATTTAGTTTGATAGTAAAGACAGGGTGAATGTATAGATCAGAAAAGTGATGCAATACAAGTTATGCTGTCAGCACAATTGTACAAGAACAAAAACTTTGGCCTTTATGGCTGCCACACAAAGTGGCAAAATATACATCACCACCTCTTTGAAATTGGGACCTACTTGTAGGATGTCTGTTGTTTAATACTTACTGTCTAGACAAAACATTAACCTGTTACATTTATGTCATTTAGCAGACGCTCTTATCCAGAGCGACTTACAATTAATACAGTCTTACAATCCAAGCAATGGTGGGTTAAGGTCCTTGCTCAGGGACCCTACTGTGGCAGCTTTGGCAGAGGTGGGATTTGAACCCTGGACCTTCTGTTCCAGTGTCTTACCCACTAGGCCACCACAGTCTCCTGTTAGCTGGGTTATACTCCAATATGGTTTATCTGGATGACGTTGACATGCACAGTTAAATAAAAAAATCTATTCTATAGGGTTATACTGTAATGTGGCTGAGTGGCAAAAGTCATTAGTGCTGTCACTTAAAATCTCCAGGGGTCCCCAGGTTAATCCCAGCCTGGACAGTGACTGTGTAGAGTTGTTTAGAGATGAAATTTACCATGGACTGATTCCCGGTTTGACAGCACAATGTAGAAATGGCTTCTCCATGAGCTTGAGTTGGGTGAATTGAAAGTGGGTGAATGAAATTATGAATTTCTTTCAACTAGGTTAAAAGGCTCAGATATGTTAAAGCTTACAAAGATTGGAATACAGATTAATGAAAAAGAGTATTATGGAGTGACAAACCCAGGTTTGAAATGTTTGGGTCCAGTTGTCGTCAGTGTTATATATAGTTAATATATGATTGCTGATATAACAAATCTAATGGTGGCTTAAGATGTTTGTACAGTACTGTACATACTTACTTATGCTTGTATTTTGTACACCTGGGAGTGTAGAACTACTACCCAATGGTACGGGGAGCATTTATTGAAGATGAGTCCAACAAGCTGGGTTAAGTGGGTGAATGAAAATGAACTTATTTTATATGTCACTTTATAATAGAAAATAAGTAACTGTTTTAACCCAATCTGAAAATTGTTCACTGTGTGCAAGACATAGTGCTCTCTGAATCAGACACCAGCCTATCTCAGGACCCAAAACCACAACTTTCACATAATCATTTTTATTCACTCACTCAGTCTTGATATTTTGACTCACTGGTGTATAAGATCCTTCATAGATGTTATTTCCATTAATATTCTGTATTAACTCGTGAATAATTCAATTCAATTCATTTTTATTTGTATAGCGCTTTTTACAATAGACATGGCCACAAAGCAGATTTACATTGATGCATGAACAAGAGTTACACATTGGATTATATTGTCCCTAATGAGCAAGCCAATGGTGACAGTGGAAAGGAACCAGACTCAGAAGGGAAACCCATCCTCTTTTGGGTAATCAACATGATTAACATTATATATAAAACATTTAAGTGTATTAAGTCTATGTAGTGATGGGAGAGGGAGCATCTTCAACATGGCTGATTGTTCCACCTGATATCTCCAACAGCAGGGCCACCGTTGGAGCGAGAACCCCAAAAAAGAGGAAATGAATTAGACATGATCTTAGTTGCCAATAACATATGAAGGACTAAAACTGGAACCAGAACTACAGACCAAATGCTTGACTAAACAAATAAGTCTTGAGCCTCGTTTTAAACATTGAGACTGTGTCTGAGTTGCGAACATTTATCGGAAGACTGTTCCAATAATAATACACAATAATACACAAACCTTTATGGTTATATCCACTGATGTGTTTTGTGAATGACTGGAGAAAATTCAAGGTGTAAACAAACTCCAGTTTTTTTAGATGAATAAAGAATTGTCACATTGCTTTCTTTCCCTTTGTGATTTTCTATGTTCCTTACGTTTGTGTGCTTAACAGATATATTACACTACAGATTTGTGACTTATGAGCTCATTAAAATGTTTTATTTCTTTAGATCCAGGCATCTGCAGAGTCACCAGAGGACTATGACCTTTTCATTATGGTGGAACTGGGTGGACTTCAGTACAGAAAATACCTCATCCAGTTTCCACAGTCAAAGTGTAAGAAGGCTTCTAGCTGTGGATTGACTCATGTAGCCAGGGTGGTGACGTTCAAGAGGAGGAATGTTCGGGAATGGAACAAGATGGGACGATTGCTGTTGCCTGTGATAAATGAATGCTACGCACTGCTGTTTGACATGGAGTCCAATCTTCTCCACAGTATTAAACTTAGGTGAGCTCAGTTTATTTTACTGACTGCAGAAGTCCCTCTAAATTACATATTTATGAGCCATGTTCAAAATATTTCAGATTTGGGTTGATCTTCCTCTATGATTTTTATTTTTCAATCTCCTCACTAACCAAAGAGAAGGGCAAACTAGAGAAGTCCCACCCTTGAATGACAGTAGAGATTCTGCTATATAGAGATCACTTTTTTAAGGTATAGTTCCTTGTTTGGGCAGCATGGTGGCTTGGTGGCTAGCTCTTCCAACTCACAGCGAGAAGGTCCTCTGATCAATTTCAGGGGCCAAGAGTGGCCTGGGTTTTTTCTGTGTGTGAATCTGCATGTGTCTATGTGGGTTTCCTATTCACAGTGCAAAGGCATGTGTGCTAGGTTAATATAATAATATGGTTTTATATATATATATGTGTATATGTGCGTGTGTGTATGTATGTATGTATGTATGTATGTACAGTATATATATATGTGTATGCGTGTGTATGCGTGTGTATGCGTGTGTATGCGTGTGTGTGTGAGATAACGTTGTGTATGAGGCCGATAATAATAATATTAAATAAACCAAACAAACAAAACTTACTTGTTTCTACACTCACTGCCCGTTTGATCAATTTAATTTGCTATATAGAAGCACATTGTAATTTCACAATTACAGACTGTAGTCCATCTGTTTCTCTACATACTTTAATCTGTTCTCTAACAGTCCCCTAAAGGACCAGCACACTGATCTGATCGTACTATTTGGGAGGTTGATTATTTTCAGCACTGCAGTGATGTTGGTGTGTTAGTGTGTGTTGCTCTGGTATGAGTGCATTAGACACAGCAGTGCTGCTAGAGTTTCTAAACACCTCAGTGTCTCTGCCAGACCACCAACAGAGAGCCAACGGTATTGTTTTGTTCATAATTTTTTTTTTTTCCAGATTCACTTTAATTTAATTGTGGATTAAATAAATCATTTTTCAAAATTTATTTTTATGTCTTCCTTCTTCCTTGTATTGATTCCACATAGTCCTCGAGAAATTGAAAAGTGCTGAAAAATAAAGATTTATTTTTTTTCCTCCCTCCTCAGT
>JAVSBV010005557.1:0-12797 GCA_033117975.1 Parotocinclus spilosoma
TAAATAAACCGACACATTTTGTGATGTAGGCCGAAATTGAGCTTCCCCTCCTTGAAAGACCAGCATCCGCCACTGGTACCCACTGAGACCTGATTACCGTCCCGTTAAGTGAAAACACCTGACTCTAATTTCACTACTATTATTTGTTAATTGTATAGGTTCACATACTTTTGCCATGTATAGTACAGGAAAAAAAATCCTGTATAAATAATCTCAGATTTTGTCTCATTTTTTCATTTGGTTCTCTTTCTGTTTGAGTGCTTTCATAACAAAATGTAGAAAAATAAAACTGGCTCACAAACTTTCAACACTTTCTGTGTTATATACAGGGTTTTGTAATATCCGTGGTGTCGTGGAGGTCTTGGATTGGGGGCACAATATTACATTTTGAAAGGTGATATTATTTTAATCGAATGCAGGAAATATACTTAATGTATCACAGCGGTAAAATATAAAGAGCCCTGACTCCCACCGTCCTCATTCCCTTTAATAATTGCCACTTTGCTTCTGTTTTGACTTCATCAAGCCGCCCGCTTCGCTTGATCACCTCTCTGTGCTTTCTGTCCCTGTTTATTATTTTTCATTATGTTACCATGAGAGAGTTGGAAAATAACACTTTTTTTTTTTGTGGAGCTCAGACTGCTCCAAGATGGCTGGATGGAGATGATCTCCACTGGCGTGTAATGTTTTAAAAATTCTTTTCATGTGACAGCGATTGACGGCTCTGCTGTTCCCTAATGCCGTATGCTGACTGATCTCTTCCCACTTTTTCACCAGGCCCAAGTACGCTCTCCTGGACGAATGCACCAGTGCTGTCAGCATCGACGTGGAGGGAAAAATCTTTGAAGCTGCAAAGGATGCTGGGATTGCGCTCCTGTCGATCACGCACCGGCCCTCTCTATGGTGGGTCTTTCAGTCATGCCTAGCTTGCCTGTGCGGTAGCTGCGCAGCTGGAGGAGAGGGAAGGTGTGGAGCAGGGGCAGGTTGTAGGTTTCAGGTAGTTTTGATCTAAATGAGGAGAATTGGCTGTGATAATTACAGAAAGCAAGATGGATGTTCTCTAATGAATAACGTCCTGTCATCGCTGCATGAGAAAGCAGATGTTCCTCTCTGTTGTTTGTCGCTGTCGAGTTAAAAGGCCCAAAACCGCGAAGAGGCAGGGGTGTTTTTTGACAGTGTGTGAAGGCCTCCGATTGCAGAAATGGCCATGTGGTTCCTCGGCAGCCAGTCGGAGTGCCTGTCTTTTTTTTTAAGGCTGAGATGGTGCGTTATATGTACTTCATAAGATCTAGAACGGTCAAGAATTCAATATGATGGAACTTTTATACGATGCAATATGATGAATAGGCTCCATGCCTCCTTCACTAAGGCTAACAGAGGTCACGTCTCTTTTACTGGGCCCAACAGGGGCAGCGCCGCCCCCTCACTGGGCCCGACAGGGGCAGCGCCGCCCCCCTCACTGGGCCCGACAGGGGCAGCGCCGCCCCCCTCACTGGGCCCGACAGGGGCAGCGCCGCCTCCTCACTGCGCCCAACACCTCCATCACTGGGACCAACAGAGGTCATGCTGTCTTAACTGAGACTGAGGGGCACCCAGGCCTTGCTTCCTTTACTAAGCCTAACCCCCACAGCTGTACAGATGTGCCTGTCCTTTGTATCATCATATGTTGACCGAACTGTCTCCTTCTTTCTATAATAAGCGTTTCACGTTAAAACAAGCCGTGTGTTTTTTTTTTTTTTTCCTCTCTCCCGATCACAGGAAGTACCACACACACCTGCTGCAGTTCGACGGCGAGGGCGGCTGGCGCTTTGAGAAGCTAGACGCGTCTACGAGGGTCTCTCTGCAGGATGAGAAACTGCGACTGGAGACGCAGCTCTCCGGGATCCCCAAGATGCAGCAGCGCCTGACCGAGCTGTGCAGCATCCTGGGAGAAGACAGCAGCCTGCTGAACCCCAGCGAGGCAGAGGAGGAGCGAGAGAGGACGCCCCAGCAGGACGAGAACCAGAAGAGACACGTTCTCCCCGGTGAACACGGAACAGACCTAACGGACTGATCTGCTGCCAGGAGAGCGTCCGGATTCCAAGGCCAGCTGCGTCTGCGTCTGTGTCTGCGTCTGCGTCTCTGTCTGCGTCTGTGTGTGTGTCTGTGTGTGTGTCTGTGTGTGTGTCTGTGTGTGTGTCTGTGTGTGTGTCTGTGTGTCTCTGTGTGTCTCTGTTAGAGAGAGAGAAAAAAAAGAGGGATTATGAAAAATCTGAATTATAAACTGTTAATTTGTGGCCCTCTATACCTGTGAAGCACTCTCTGTTCTGTGTGATGTGTGATGTGTGTGTGTGTGTGTGTGTGTGTGTGTGATCGTAGTCAGTTCCCTGACTGTGGTTGTGTTGTGGCCCTGACCCTCATGATGCTGATTAGGGTTTACCACTCAGTGCTGTAGTTTCTCTCGTGCCAAGGTGTACCAGCGCTAACGTTTTGTTTGTAACTCTGCCAGTATGGCTGTGAGCTAGGGCTGGGCAACGCAGCAAAATATCATGTCACAGTCCTAGACTTCAGATGAAGCCAAAACTGCAGTCAGTTAATTCGCTTCGTACTGTGAAGAGCGCAGAGATGGGAAAGCTTAGAGAT
Source organism: Parotocinclus spilosoma (assembly GCA_033117975.1). Lineage (NCBI taxonomy): Eukaryota > Metazoa > Chordata > Actinopteri > Siluriformes > Loricariidae > Parotocinclus > Parotocinclus spilosoma. Next base: position 2,623 of record JAVSBV010005557.1, read on the forward strand.
TTACCACCGACCCGTCCTTCCCTCACGTAGAAACCAGAACACGTCTTAGCAGAAAAGTAGCCTGGGTTGAGGATCGAATTAAAACCTAGTCAGCATATGAATATAATGCAGTAATTTTTTTTTGTATTCTTTACAGCTTGGTTGGTGCAGTTTGCATGTTCTCCTGACATCTCAGTGGGTTTCCTTCCACATTCCTAAGACGTTCAGTGAGCGATTGTGCTCTGTGATGGACTGAGCACGGTGGTCTATGTGGGTCCCAACTTGTGCTGCTTTTCAGGCCCTGCAACCCTAAAATGGATTAACACTTTCAGTCCTGAATTCATTCATTCATTCAATCATATCTGCTTAATCCTGGACAGGATGGACAGGATCAAAGGAGAGCCGGTTCCTAGCTGTTAGCATCGGGTGCTACTTTATCCAAAACAATCTCACAATCCAAACGATGAGTGCTAACGGCCTTGCTCAAGAACCAAACAATTTATATATATATATATATATATATATATATATGCATGTGCACACACACGCACTAGGGCCACTTTAGCGTAATAAGTGAACCTGAAGCATGTCTTTGGACTGTGGGAGGAAACTGGAGAACCCAGAGTAAACCCACGCCAACACAGGGAGGACCTGCAGACTCCCAAGCTGCTTCATCCTAGGATCGAACCCAGGACCTTCACTCTGTAAGGGGACAGTGCAACCCATTGAGCCCCCCATCAAACAAGATTTCTGATCAAAATGTTTGTGTAGAGGTCCAAGATATTTTTATTATTAATTGCGAACAGTCAGAAAAAGGTGCAATTTCCAGTACAGTTCTTACTTTTAAGTTAGATGTTAGAACAACATTTGATGGTAAAACAAAACAAAACAGTGTAGCAACAAAGGAAAGGAATGAGACCAGCAAGAGACTCTGGGATTCAGACGTCCAGTGGAAGATTATCCCACCACCTGGGTGCGATCAAAATGTAAGCACATAAAGCACATCTAGTTTAAACAAGAGGGCTGACCCTGGGGAATGTTGTGGTCTAGCAGGACCAGAAGGTCCAGTCTTCAAATCCCACCTGTGCCAAGCTGCAAACCAAGCAATTGTTGGGTCCTTGAGTAAGGCCGTTAGCACTCATCGTTTGGATTGCGAGATTGTTTTGGATAAAGAGCATCTGGTAAATAACTAAATGTAAAATGATGGTTCTGTGTGATATAAATCAGAATCCAGTTCTGTTTTTTCCATGTTCTGCAGCATTTAGCACATTTTGCCCTGCGATCGTGTCAGGCGTTGGTAACTCTGGATGTGAATTAAATTCGAGTCTCTAAAGTCGTTCCAGAATGCACTGGGAAATCTGAAAAACAATTTACAAGTAAATGTTCAGTTGAAAAGCATTGTGGGTATCAACATCCTTTTGAAAAAAACGGTTTAACCTAAAGAAGCATTAAATGATTCTTTTTTTCTAAAAAGGTTCAAACGTACTTAAGTTTAGGGTCATTTTTTCCTTAAATGTGTCCGTTTTCCGTGCACCCACCAGTGCAGAGCTTATACGCTTGTGATAGAGTCTACTGGGATACTGATCCGATGCTGCTTGTTGCCCAGCCCTGCCTTCTGTGATCGTGTGAATGACAATGAAGCACCGCGGCAGCGACCCTACAATCAGGGGTCCCGCCCGCTGCTGAGGTCAGTACCGCTCACTCAGTCCGCAGTCGCTGTCTGTGAGCGAGGGTTCACCCTCTTTGCTTTACCATTGCTGTAGCAATTTGTAGCCAAATGATTTAATCTGTTGCTGTTTTTTTTTTTTTTGTTTTTTGACCTGACTTCTAGTCACTTTAAATACAGTCACTGGACTGTTTAGACTTAGAAAATATTAAATTACTCGAAGGCCTTTGTTTAATCCTGTCCGTGTGAAGACCTAAACTAATGTTCTGTTAATCCATGTGAAATATACAGATGGTTTTGTAAGTCCAGTGTTTGGGGGGAAAATGTGAAAACTCAAACTGTTGCTCATTATGAGATTTATATACCAGCCAACAAACGTGCAGGAGTCCTGTTTAAGCCTGTGATTGGTTTGGCCAGTTTCCTGTGCGTGATAACGCTTCCATTCTTTTCTTTCTTGCTCAGACACATCATGCTTTCTATCATTATCAGAACTGTTGCAATTGATGTGGTAACTCTTCATTACTAAATTTGTTTCACACAGAGACAGATTTTTATGGACCCCAATTTTTTTTGGAAAAGGAACACGCATATATTAACGCCGTCCTTCACACCGAGTCTGAAACTGACGGGCTGTGAGGCTGCGTAAGATCTTTAATCAGCGTCTGTTCTAATTTCTGTGTTTTCAGAATGCGTTAAAATCAGGTTGACCAATCAGAGCTCGGTTGTCGGGCAGAACTGCTCATTATACTTACTACAAAAACATGGATATTAAAGAAAATGTGGTGGAAATATGAAAAATCGAAGGCTAAACACTTTTGCTATTTATCATTCTAAGGCATGCATACTTTATAGGTCCTTGAAATTGGTCCCTTAATCACTGTTCCCTGTACAGAGTGCTATTAACTTCGTAGGAAACTTCGCTCATTACCGCACTTTAGCTTATCTTATCAGACAAACACACTCCCTGCCCGGCATGCCTTATTATTTCCTCACACTAGTCCCTGTTGTTTTTGCATGTTCTCCACCCATATAAATCTGAAGTGCTTCTTAAAGAAAAACTTTCTTTAGTGACAATTTGAGCTTAATCACAATTAATGCATGAATATTAGTGTGATTAATATTAATACATTTAAACTGTATGACCACACTAAAGATTCTTCAGGTTGGCACGGCAATATTGCAAGCTGAAACTTCCAGTCGGCTCAGGTGTCACTTGAACACGACTGGCTGCGTCTTGGGGACTATTGCTTTGCGTTGTAACAGCGTCCCATGATGTGCTCTGGCTCAAACGCTGGTCCAAGTCAGCCTGTGCACGGTGTTCTCCAGGGACAGAAAATCAGAAGGATTGCCAAAACCGTGAAAGAAAAGAATTGTACAACAATCCTGTAACACTGGACTTCTGGACCAATCTGTATAGAAGAGATGCCACTTTGGACCTGTAATGCTTTCATATAGGAAACGTTTAAAGTAGGAATATTTCCAGTGGTGGACTGTAATGAAGTACTTTTACTCTTGAATACTGTACTTAACCCCCTGAGGACCAAGGGACATTTTTAACTTTTCAGGACTGTAGCTTGTTTCAATCGCATTCAGTTTCCGTTTAAAAGTATGGCATAAATATGGGTCTTGGTTCTCAGAGTTAAAGGGTTGAGTTAAATTAATAATAACAGGTAAATAAAATGATGTATTAATAGTAGAATTAAGCTAATAATAACAGGTAAATTAAGTGATGTATTAATAGTAAAATTAAGTAAATAATAACAGGTAAATAAAATGATGTATTATTATAAAATAAAATGATGTATTAAGAGTAGAATTAATTAAATAATAACAGGTAGATAAACATATGAATTAGTAGTAGAAGTAGGTAAATAATAACAGGTAAATAAAATGACGTAAAATCTGGACTTCTGCTACAGAAAACATTATTGCTGCTACTGGAGGTTAATAAACACAATTTATTATGTAAAAAAAAATTCTAAATTAAATATTCTATTTTTGTGAGCAGAGCAGTGTATTTAAATTGATTTGATCTTCATTTGATCTGGTTTATACGCACAAGTCTTATAAGTCTGATTTTTTTTTCAAGCAAAAACATTTTCAACCAGTAATTTTGACTAAGAAAATGTCAGCTGGACATTTTGATATGTTTAAATTCGGAGGTTTTATTTAAGCATAGAATTCTGTACTTCATCCACCACTGAATATTTCAACATAGCCATTAGGGACATAGTGTGTCTGCGTGTGCGCGTGTGTGTTTTCTTGTTGACTCTGATTACCTGCATTTGTATATTCTTAAAGTGTCCTTTGAAACATTTCGAAAATATATTTCTGCTTTAGAAATCATTGTTTGCTGATTTGGAAGTTGGCGGTTGTTCAACGTTTCCTGGCTGCTCTGAAGACGTTTAATGAAACTTTCCAATCTGCCCCCTGTTTATATTAGAGGCAGTTTTTGATACAAAGTGTTTTTCACTCTAAAAAGATTCGTAAACAATCCGATTTAGCACAAATCCTTTTGCATCATGAATGTCCATGACGACGGTGTGGTCGTATGAATTCTTCTCCTGATTCTCTCCGTGTTAAAAACGAACATTTTAATTTGATCCTTACTAATATATAAACGTTCTTCATCGCCTCACTAAGCGTCTTTTTGAGCTGTGTAACTCGGTCGGTGATGCTTTTAATTTGCACATTTGCCTCTGTGATCTTTAACATATTTCCTTAAGCTCACTAAAGCAAATAAAATCATTTTATCTAGCGTTACACAGGCCCGGCGTGCTTGGTTTCACTTCGTATGATGTGTTATATTTTTTCTTCTTTCCTTTTTGATAATGTTTGATTTCTGCTGTGGATGTTCATGAATATTTTTCTCATGCTTTGCTTTTTAAAATTGTCTTCTAGGCGTACAGTGGGAAGGAAACTATTCAGACCCCTTTAAATTTTTCACTCTTTGTTTCAATGCAGCTAAAAGAAAAAAAGTTAATTTTATTTCTCATTCATGTACACTCAGCATCCCATCTTGACAGGAAAAAAGTAAAAAAATTTTGAAAAACTGAAATATCACATGGTCATAAGTATTTAGACCCTTAGCTGTGAAACTCATTTTTAACTCACAAGTTATCCATTTCTTCTTATCTTGTTCTTCTTGAGATGGTTCTACTCCTTCATTGGAGTCCAGCTGTGTTTAATTGAACTGATTGGACTTGATTAGGAAAGGCACACACCTGTCTAAATAAGATCTGATAAGACAGTGCATGTTAATGCAAATTAGAATCATGAGGTTGAAGGAACTGCCCAAGAAGCTCAGAGACAGAATTGTGGCATGGCACAGATCTGGCCAAGATTACAAAAACATTTCTGCAGCACTCAAGGTTCCTAAGAGCCCAGTGGCCTCCATAATGCTTAAATGGAAGAAGTTTGGGACGACCAGAACTCTTCCTAGACCTGGCCGTCCAACCAAACTGAGCAATCGTGGAAGAAGAGCCTTAGTACGAAGGCAAAGAAGAACCAAAAGGTGATCACTGTGGAACCTTCATCCATCTCCCTACTGTATCTCTGGAGCTCAGCCACGATGAACTTCACAAAGTCAACTATCACTGCAGCTCTTCACCAGTCAGGGCTTTATGGCAGAGTGGCCTAGCAGGGCTGAAAACCCACATAGCGTTTGCCAACACATGAAAGACTCCCAGACTATGAGAACTACGATTCTCTGGTCTGATGAGACGAAGATTAAACATGTTGGCGTTAATTCTAAGCTATATGTGTGGGGAAACCAGGCACTGCTCATCACCTGCCCTATACAATCCCAATAGTGAAACATGGTGGTGGCAGCATCATGCTATGGGGGTCTTTTTCAGCTGCAGGGACAGGACGACTGGTTTCAACATGACAATGACCCTAAGCACACAGCTAAAATAACAAAGGAGTGGCTTCAGAACAACTCCGTAACCATTCTTGACTGGCCCAGCCAGAGCCCTAAATCCAATTAAGCATTTCTGGAGAGACCTGAAAATAACTGTCTACCAACATTCACCATCCAACCTGACGGAACTGGAGAGAATCTGCAAAGGAATAATAGCAGAGAATCCCCAAATCAAGGTGTAAAAAACTTGTTGCATCATTCCCTAGAAGACTCATGGCTGTACTAGCTCAAAAGGGAGCTTCTACTAAATACTGATCAAAGGGGCTGAATACTAATACTAATTTTATTTTAGTATAGGAATATGAATTGAAAAATGTAAAGGGGTCTGAATGCTTTCCGTACCCACTGTATTTGATGAAGGAAGTAGAAGCGAATTGTGACTGTAATCAAACCCAATAAAGGTACTTTAAAGTAGCCTGCATTGTTCCTGTAACCACCATCTATTATCAGATGTTTTCCGATGGCTACTTAAAAAGTATGTCCTTTTTAAAAAACAATTTCAACCATTGATTCCCCCCACTTTCCTCACTCTTTCTCTTTTCCTTCCTCAGGGGTCAGCTACACCAGCAGTGTTGTGAAGAATGGACACTGGTCAGCGAGGAGACACAGGCCAAGATGGCACGCATGGCTGCAGCTGCCGCTTGGGGTCTGGGTAAGAAATCTACACAGGACAGCACTGATAATTATACAACTTTATGTAACATTACAGAAATAATGTTTGAAATTGTACCTAACACAATGTCCAGACTCTGCTTTCTCATTTTTATAAAGGTGCATCAGTGTAAATAGCCAATATATTCTGAGCGCAGTGAACACACCTTAAAGCTTTGCAACAACTACAACCTCAACCCAAATCAGAAAAGCTGTTCATACAAAAATGTATGGAACATTCAGAGATTTTAAAAATGCTGTGTTCCTTATATTTTGACCTGGGTTTCATTGCAGACAGTATGAACCCAGGATATTGCATGTTTTGTCTGGTTAACTTAATTTCATTTGTTCATAAACTTCCATTCTTGCATTTCAGCCCTGCAACATATTTAAAAAATAAAAGTTTTGACAGTGCAATTTAAAGCTTTTAATTAATTAAAAAGCTTAGTAAAGGCTTTGATTGTAAAAGATGAGTGAAGGAACAAATGTGTGAGAATATATTTGAAATATTTTTTCTCAAAGAAAGACTGGAATGGATTTCCGTATTTCAGTCCTAGCCTGACTTGACGCTTTCTGTGCTGTCTTACTGATAAATGCATGGATGTTCCTGAAAAAGATCTCACTTTATAGGAGTGAATGTTGCTCTAAAATCTTTTTCTGCATTAATGCTGCCATAACAGAAGTGGAAATGATATTTGCCAGTGGCACTGACACAGCCCCATTCCATGAAACACTTTGATTAGTGGACTAAGCTTTTAACTGCTGATAGTCTGGATGGTCAGGAGCAAAGGGTGTCCCAGCGTTTAGTTTTTAAGAATGTGTTGTAGGTGGATGCAGAAATGGATGTCTTAATTTGCATTTTTCACTTTTTTGTTGACTGTCATGGACTTTTATGGGGTTGCTGTTGCAGTGCTGGGGGAAGATCCATCACTGCACCCCTGACACCTCCACTTCAAACCCATTCATGTCCACATGTGATTTCCTACCCAGCTGGAATGCACCACTGGGACACCAACCCAGGTCCCTGCGGTGATGGGCAAGCAGTTAATGGTGAATCAGTGGTCAAAGCACGTTTAACCTCCCAAATTGGCCAGGCGCTCTTCAGTAACTTACAGCTGACCGTATCTTACAAACCAAGCAGTTGGGGTTTAAGGGCCTCACTCAACAGTGGCAGCTTGGCAGAGATGGGATTTGAACTCTGAACCTGCTGGTCCACAGTCCAGTACCTCAACCATTAGGCCACTACAGTCCATATTTGGTAGTCCAGTATAATGTGCATGAAGCTCATTTCAAGAGAATGACCTGTTCAGCCTTGAATCCATCAACAAAATCAGATTTGTGCAGAACAGGATTATTTGTCTCTTCTAAAACAGAGTTAATGCTGACATCAGCCCTTTGCCATGCTGCACTGCCATGTGCATGTTTTGTACCATGTGGACCTGGCACAGACATTTTTGAGGAGATGCCGCATACGTGTGGCAGAAACCTTGCAGATATGTACACATAATTAAAGCAAGTACAGCCCTGGCTTAAGGAAACTACACAGATGTGTTGTGGCTGGACTGATCTTATCTCAGCATGACATAATTGATGATCGCTGGCCAGCCTGAATGTCAAGCTGCGCCCAGTGCATGTGCAGAATTGATTATTATCCTATATGTATTGATGCTGACACTGTTTTATGCAACCCTGTGCTGTTTTAGAGGATCCAGATGCTTAGTGTGGGTAAAAGCGGGTTTTGTATGCTCCAGCAAACACTAACCACGTTTCTACAGTTTATTGTGGGATAACAAATCCGTAAGGAGGTGACATTGTGAACACATGTCATAAACAATATGCTCAAACATTTTACACAATACTGTAAAAGTGTGTAGTTTGAGAGCGAGAGCTCTATAGTTTAGTCTGCTCCTTGTATCAACAACACGTCTGGCTGTGCTGCCTTCACTTTTTGTCTGTGTATTAAAACATGTGGACGAGAGGTGGACAGCAGTAATCTCAAATAACTGACATATAATTAAAAGCAAATATAATCCTACCTTAAGGACACCACGCAGATGTGCTGTGGCTGGACTCATTATACCTCCAGCATGGATCAAAAGAACACCATTTTCATTTCCAGACGTTCCTAAAAGCCGCAAATGTCAATTTAAGAGTTATTATGTCACATTAAAGAAAGTCTTATGATAAGCTTTGTCAAATGCACCATGTATGTGTAATGTTATTTAAATTCAGAATCATTCACTATACAGTCGATTCTGGTTAATGGGACCAGCCTCTTATTCGGACCAAATCCTAAAGTACCGAAACAAATCCTATTAAATACGTGTAATGTTATTCGCTTATTTGGACGAAAGAAGTGAGAGCGATAAGAAATAAATGCAAGTAATATCTGTGGTTACCAAAGAAACTCTTCGGCTCTGGCATCACTACAACGCTCCTGAGTTTCTCCCCAGCCCTCTACTGCCACCTACAGGTCTTTGCCATTTGCTCCACTTTGCCACAGCAAAAGCACGTCAGATCACACTGGATAAGTTCTTCAAACGTTGACTTAAAAAATTAAACCTTGTGCACCCCCTTTGATGTTTGGGCCCCAGGTTTGACCCAGGTTGGGAATCCTGGTTCTAGAGTGTGAGACTGACTTGCATCACTAGTGTGCAAGTCTGAGCAGTGTGTCATGTGCATAGTGTGTGATTCTGGGTCCTCAGTCCTATTTTCAAGTCCTGAGTTGCAAGTCTGAATTAATCCTTTGGTCTGAGTAGCTTTAATTCTTTAACATGCAATTCAAAGTTAAGGCTCTTCAGAATGTTTTGTGTGAGATCTCAAGTTTCGATGTGAGTGCAGAAAAGTCATGGTAGCTGCATTCACACAGCAAGTGGCCCTAATCCAAATTTCTCACCAGAGGTGACCGATATCAGACGATTGTCTAAATAGTCTATTTTCTTTTCTCTTGTTTTTTCCCTTGATGAATGTCAAGTTAAAATAACATAAAGGTCACATATATTTTTTCACAGTTGCAGTGCCACATATTGATTTCGTATCACATTTCAGCACCACATAAGAAAGTGGCCCAATAAAGGACTGAAAATGTCAGATGTCATGTTTTTTTTTCTGTTCACACTGTTCACACCAAAATTGACACCTCTATGTCCCGAAAAAAAGATTGGATTTAGGACTGCTGTGTGACAATAGCTTTGAGTTTCTGGTATGTGAGTCTGAGTCAAAATTTCGAGTCTTTAGTTTGCAATTCTTGTCAAATCTCTTGTCTGTCTAATATGGCCAAGACATGTCTGGAGTCCCTTCAGTGTCCCTTCAGACAACTAGAGTCTCCAGTCTCTCCTATAGTCAGGAGCATGTGAATCCAAGTTAAGTCTCAAGTGTAGGCGACCTGTGTGATCTTGTGCCACAAGACAGTTTACTAGGGACTTCATTAAAGCTCCCATTGTTGGTAGAAACTTATTTCGGTCTTTTATTAGTATTACTGATTTTGTCCCCGCTGTAAATATAATCTCGAAGCTAAACTTTTTTAGATTTGCAATTGATTGTCTCCATCTAGTGGACATAATTATAGTGCACGCTCTGTGATAAATATTTGACATGGCCCAGGATAGCTATCGTAAGTTTCTCTCGTTTTGACGAACCGATCAAATGAACTGAGTTAAATGTTATTACGATAAAATGAATAATATCAAAGTCATAGTAACCTGAACAGTGTCGACAACCATTAGATGACTTCTCTCCAGCACCAAACGGGAAGAAGCAAAGTGAGTAAAAGAACGTCTCTGACAGGTAGAGAAATAATGGAAATGGAAATAAGACATAATAGAAATAACATATATCAAACATATAACAATTCCGATTAATTGGACAACCGGTTAATGGGACCAGCCGCTTATTTGGACCAAATCCTAAAGTACCGAATCAAATCCTATTAAATACGTGTAATGTTATTCGCTTATT
>JAVSBV010005568.1:0-12797 GCA_033117975.1 Parotocinclus spilosoma
TGAGTACAGAAGCGCTGTGACCAATGGCTGTGACTCGTTTGTAGACAGGGCGAATGAATTTATGTGCGGTGATTGGAAATTTTTATTTATTTTTTTAGAACAAAAAAAATCAAGAGTAAGAAATACCATGTGTGGCTTCAAAGCGTGAGACTTGAGAGCCCTGCGCATGTCTTTGGACTGTGGGAAGAAACCGGAGTACCCGGAGTAAACCCACGCAGACACGGAGAGGACATGCAGACTCCACACAGAAAGGACCCAGGCTCCCCCCCTTGGGATTGAACTCGGGATCTTCTTATTGTGAGGCAGCAGTGCTACCCACTGAGCCACCGTGCTGCCCTCTACAAATACATAAGCTCATTCCAACTGCTGACAAACCTCCATTAAACTTACCATGCCAAGTTCTTTTTGCCAGCTAATGTTAGTGGTGTGGTTTTAATGAGGTTGTGTTTTGGTCCACACATTACTGTTGTGGTTTCTTTCTGAATGCTCTCAGCAACGCTTCTTGTTAAATTACAATAAACTAAAAGAGCAAACGTTTTGGCTAATGTTACTGTAGTAGCACAGACACAGGACAGGGGAAAAATAATATATTCAACTGGGGTACTGTATTTAAATATTAAACCGATACTACATATACTAGGGTGGGGGTCTTCGGTGTATCGGTGTATGATATGACACAAATGACATGGTGTCTGTGTAAAAAATTGCTCCTCTTGAGTACACTTTTGTTTCGGCATTAGGCAAAGAACCGGCGTAGAACCGGCAGACACACGTGCTTTCGCTTGTAAACACTCGGGGCTAGACTGGCAAGCCCACACTTTCTTCTTCACACACACAATACAAAGTACGGTAGATAGATTTGAGGAGAAGGGCGACTAATTTGCGATACAGAGAAACCTGGAATGGAGTGGAATGGAACGGAGTGGCAATCTCTATTCACAATGCACTTGTACATGTATTATGTTTGAGACAGTCGAAAATCCTGGACAATTTTGAAATACCCCGGACATTTTTTTAGGTCTCAAAAGTCGGACATGTCCGGGAAAAAGAGTACGTCTGGTCACCCTATACATATTATATATTGCATTTTACACAAAGAGGGAGAGAAATTGAACAAGGGAAAGAGGAAGAAGCTAAATGCATAGAGAACATGCTACAGATTCTCTACAGTATATGGACATGCACAAACAAAGCAGAGTATTGTACTGGGGATTTACTAACCTGCAAGAACAAGGAGTTGTGTGACTGAGGCTATGATGTTAGGTAACTAACTAAAATAGCAACTAGAAATTGGTTACTTTTTCATTTAGTAATTCGGCTTTACAATGCTTTTATTGAGCAGGTTTTATTCATGTTAAAATGTCAGCACCACATTATTACAGCCTGAGCCTAGTATTGTGTCTACCTGCTAAAGAGTTGTGCAATTTAGTCATTATGTTTATTCAGTGCGAAGCATTTGGTTTACTGGCACAGCCCTATTTACTACTAAAATGGCTCATACCATTTTTCAGTTTATATTGTACAACAAATGTTTTTTTTCCAGTAATAGCTCTTTGTAGAGTGGTACAAAGTGTTCTAAGAATCACTGTTCGGATCACACCAGGTGGGAACACCAGTAAGCCGAAACTCGTGTTGAAAGTGTTCCTCAGACATGACTATCTGACCATGATGCTAATGACAATAGCACTTACCAAATGCTTACCAAGTCAGTATGTTATGTTAAACTGTTTTGATTGCTATTTAGTGAGTACCATGTGGATTAGGATACAGCCTTCCTACTTGGAATTATGTCCTGTCTCGTCACTCATAACCATTATATTTTCAGCCATTATGTAAAATGCCAGAGCATGCACTGCATGTCTGAAAAATACTGTACAAGGTGTTTCCAGTAAGCCATTTGCAAAAGTGTTAGGCCACCAGTTGTGTCTGGGAAAAGAGAGAACATTTGTCTGCAGTATTAAACACTGGGGAAAAATCAGAACAAACATTTTCAATAGGTTACAGTTGCAAGGATGTATTGTTACGTTCCCTTTTACTTGAGCAATAGCCGCATCTGTTGTTCCTTCTATAGTTTAAATTAGCTTGATCAGAAATGGGCTTTTGGAGGGTGGCAGCTAACTTTTGCTTGATAAAGCTTGTTTCAGTTTTGTGCACATATTTTCCTATATTTTCAGCGACTGAGGAATATGTGTATATGTCTCTATTTATTATTGCTAAAACAATAGATGTAATGGTGGCCTAAGACTTTTGCACAGCACTGCATATAAAGTGAAGCCCAAAAGTCTAAGGCCACTAATAAATTTTTTTTATTTTGTTTTATTTTAATTTATATCTTACATACCATCAACATATCATATAACCAGCATAATTTGAAAGGACTGGTACTTAGAACAAAGTATATCTGGAGTATTAGGCATGGTCCCCTCATGCTATAATGACAGCTTGTACTTGTCTTAACTGGCATGGAATAATCTTCATTGGTTGGAAGTAAAATAAACAGAAAGTAAATTGAAGGAGTTTGTTACGACTAGGTTACAATAAACTAAAAATAATGGAAATGAATCTTATATTTAGTACTATATATAGTTATTCCTATATGACCTTTTTGTATGAAAGCATTGTAGGAAGGCAGTACTTGGAAGAAAAGCCAAGAACAAGCACTAGTCATGAATGGTTAGAACTGACTGTATCAAGCTCATTGGGGTTGAAATGGACAAGGGTTTATGGGAACTTCTGTAACAGTCTTGGAAAGAACTTGCCTCTACAGTGTCTTATTTAGTTACGTTTGGGGGTTTCTTCCAGACACTCAGGTTCTTTAATAAAACTTTACAAACCATACCCTATGGGTTTTGTTAAAGGGTAGCATTGCACATAGTTAATTTACTTACATATTGTTAAGGTGTAAATATATGTTTGAATATTGAGAGTTACTGGAGTTCAGTACAACTCATTCTACCACCATTGTTTGTGTATAGAGATTGCATGATTTTGTATGATTAATATTATCTACTAGGAGTTTCTGTGGCTGAAATATCATAGGTCACTAATTAGAAAAGTTTTTTTGAAACTTTGGCCATATAGTGTTTATGTGACTAAAAAGATAAGCAAGGCAAACAATTCAACCTAAAGATATATTTACATATGATGTATAAATTCTAAAGTTTATCTTAAAATCTTAACTTTATCTGCTTGAAATATTGCCATTTCTGGCATACATTTAATAAAAAATACAGTAATGCACTGTTGGAGCCCTGTTTTGGGAAAGCAGTCACAGAGAAAGATATGACGGAGCTTTTTTTGATGAAAGACACAAATGCATTGATTGATAGTGTTGCAAACAACTGGGGAGATCAGCTAAATGAGAAATGAGTGAATGTGAACCAGTTTATATAGTTATAGTTACACACATATATAGTTATAGGCACATACACTTATTAATTCCATTTACAGCTTGTTAGAATTATACTGCTTACAAATATTGGGGGATAGTTCAAAATGAATATGATGTGACTACAAAGAGAAGCATTCGATTTCATTTCATTAAACAAGATAATCAGAAGAGCAAATGAAAAGTCAAAGAAAGTTGCTTGATTATGCAAATGAGATGCAAACTTGATTATTGTGATTGTGCAGCAAATGACATTGACTGTTCAGTGGGTTTACAGCCACCCAAGACTGCCAAAGCACACTGACAGTGATAGGGCATGGAAAGTCATACATGGGTGAAAAAAACTAAACAAAGTATAAACAAATCAAAAAAACTAAACAAATCAAACCCAACGAGTCAATATATGTTTACCAACACCCAAGGTTTTAACATGTATCAATGCTGACTTTAGTCGATGCAACTTTGGACCTTCAATGTCTGGTTTTCAACAGCAGTTGAAAGGCAGATCTACAGCAAACAATTAGGATAAATACTATGACAATGTGAACAATTACTAAAAGCTAGGTTCCACTGGAAAACTGAGTCCATGTTTATTCTCACATTTATTAATCTTTATTATATTTCTGATCAGAAATAAAATCCTATTACTCTTAATCATACAGAAATCTTACATATAATAATAATATGATGGGGAGTGTTTATGTCTATACAGTATGTATAGTATGGTTTAAAGATGAGTAAGTATTATACTTGATCTGTATCTGATTGTAGGAGTGTCTGGTCCTGAGGAGCTGACCACAGAACGTGCCCACACAGCACTGGAAAGTGTGTTTGAGACTTTGAGGAGCCTGGGACGAACCAGAGAGCACATGAAGCAACTGCGCTCAGTGTACAGAGCTGGAGATGGCACACACCAGGTCAGATCCTCATAAATGTTTGCACATGCATGAATAGTGTAAAGTAGTGCTCCACTGACCATAGTTATTGTAATGAAGATTTTTAACAGTAAAATGTGTGAATGTGTCTGATTAGTATCGATGTAACCTTATTCCTGTCTTGAATAGCCATCAATGTTGATGTGACGATAAATAAACAAACAAAACATAGTACATCACAGTTTAGGGAGGAAACAACCAACAATACCCATCACCACACCCAAAAGCTAAACCACTTAACAGTCACTCGTGTTTTCAGCGGTGCATTTACATATTGTTCGAAATAAATTTACTCGTAAAAATATCCAGTATGTTTACATAACAGCGGCATAAAAAGACTTTGTGACTATGGTAATGGGAGTTAGTAACAATCACAGAAGTAAGTATACCCCTCACATTTTTGTAACTATTTTATTATATATTTTCATGGGACAACACTAAATATATAAAATTTCGAGACAATGTAAAGTAGTCTGTTTACAGCTTCTATAACAGTGTAAGTTTTCTGTGCTCTCAAAATAACTCATCAAACAGACATTAATATCTAAACCGCTGGCAACCCCCTGAGTTAAAAATGGCCAAATTGTACCCTTTTTCCTCTACCCTTATCATGTGACTCATTAGTGCCACAAGATCTCAGGTGTGAATGGGGAGAAGGTGTTACATTTGGTGTTATTGCTGCTATACTGGTCACTGGAAGTTTAATATGGCAAAGAACTCTCTGGGGACCTTAAAAAAAGTTTTGCTCTTCATAAAGATGGCCTGGGCTATAAGAAGGTAACAAGCCAACAGGATGAAAGTGACGCTAAAACGTGAGCTTTAGCACAGTAACCAAGATCATACAGCGGTTTACCAGGACAGGTTCAATTAAAAACAGGGCTCACTATGGTCAACCAAAGAAGTTAAGCATCATATCCAGAGGTTGGCTTTTGCCAGCATTGCTGCAGCGGTTAAATAGGGTGGGGGGTCAGCCTGACAGTGCTCAGATCACACGCTGCACATTGTATCAAACTGGTCTGCATTTCTGTTGTCTCAGAGGGAAGCCTCTTCTAAAGATGATGCAATAAAAAGGCGTTTGCTGAAGACAAGCAGACTAAGGACATGGATTACTGGGACCATGTCATGTGGTTTGATGAAACCAAGATTAACTAATTTAGTTCAGATGGTGTCAAGCGTCTGTCGCAAATCAGATGAGAAGTAAAAACAAAACAAAAAAAAGTTTTCCTTGCCTACAGCATGGTAGTAGGAATATCGTGGTTTGGGACTGCATGAGTGTTGCCGGTTGTAGGGAGATTACAGTGTATTGAGGGAACCATGAATGGCAGCATGTACTGTGACATACTGAAGCAGAGCACGATCCCTCGCTTCAGAAACTCATCCGCAGGGCAGCATTCCAACATGATAATGACCCCAAATACGCCTCCAAGACTTGCTCCGGACCTAAATCTTACTGAGCATCTGTGGTGGAGCGTAAGGTCTCTAACATGCACCAGTTGTTGTTTTTTTTTAATATCTCATAACTTTGTGAGCTACAGTTGCTCTGTGTATCTTAAGAAGTAATTAATATTTTTTTACATCATTTTATTCAATATTTTATTTATTATTAATATTTTCTATTACTTCAAACTTATTTCACAAGATAAATCACTTGTATTTAAGCCACCCAAGAAGGTTGGGTTTTTGAGTCTTGCTTCTCCCAAAGTTTATTCCTTATAACGTTTAGGTAGTTTTTCCTTCCCACATTTGCCCGAGGATTGCCCAGTTTGGGATTGGTTTTAGATAATAGAAGTTAACCTAAAATTGTAAAATTTTAGCCAACCTAAAAGTTGCTTGACAATAGTCCATTGTAAAAAGAGTCACCATCCCTCTTCTAATTAAATTTATGCACACATAAATGCAAAACTGAATTTCTGTCAGGTATTTCAGTTTATTGATACATTACAGTAGAAAAATAATGCTTCCATGAATAATAACCTCAGTACTCTAAATTTAAGCTGATATATCAGAAATGACCCAGATGTATTTGTTTATTTAACAATACTAGTCAAACACAGTCATATTGGGGCTATTTGGAGCAACCAGTTAGCCTGAGAAACCTGAGTACCAGGACTAAACCCACATTGACACATGGAGGACATGGAAACCAGAGGAAACTGGGGCTCTCTGGAGCTGTGCAGTAACCATACTTATACTTCTGTGTCACCCAACATATTGGGAAAAATAAACAGAAAATTTGGCTTTTACAAAAGTAAAAGCATTCTCTCAGGCCATTTGTAACTTGGCAGAAAGCACAGCTTTCAAACATTTCTTGCAGCAGCTTTTATGCACCTGCTTATGATGTCTCTTTTTGTTTTTTATTTCTTGAAAGTAGTTCAAGGTTGATATTGACGTATGTCCAGAGCACTGTTTGTAATTTCCATCATCTTTTCAGCTGCAGTCTCTTCACTGAAAGTAGGACAGGGTTTAACAGTTAACGATTGAAGTAAAATGCAGCAACACAAAATCAATTTACCAAATAATTTTCTACTAATATTCATTTTATTTATTCCCTTGAATATTTAAACAATAGTCACGCAACAAATGCTCCACATGAATTATCAATCCAGTCAACATAAACCAATTATATTATCTTCAAGGTAAGGAGCGCAGAAAAATGTAGGCAAAGCGCAAATGAGTCAGCAGTTTAATTGCGTCATGAAAACTTCTGTTTTTATTTTATTTTATTATTTTTTGGAACCACTGCATTTAGAAAACTGTCTCTTAAACATCACAACTCAAACAACCCACAACTGGACATGTGCATGGACGGATAAACAGTAAAACCGATTTCAGTTTGACCTAGTTATTTACGACGGCGAATCACAGAGTTAAAAGAGAAAGACCTTTTACTAACAACACACAGGAGAATCAAAACTTCAAATTTAAAACAGATTCCAGAGTCTGGTAGCCTTAAAGAGTTAAGCGAAAGTATAGTGTGAGAATGTACACTTATTTTACAAGAAAGAACCTAGATTAAATATATAATTCTATGTGTGCTTATTCGTATATGTAAAAAACTTTTAAATACAAAGATTTGTTCAGGACAGTGAACTTTCAAGTTGTTTACCTAACTGGGCAAGTTTCGGGGGGGAAAGCTGTTTAAATTTTATAGACTGTAATTTTGCCTCTATACTCACATGCAATCTCAGAGCACAATGGAGGAAACCAATTGTTTAATAGCTGGCAAAGTGTTCATTTCTGTAAAGGCTTCAATCATTTTTTCCTATAAACATATCTTTGTTGATTGTGGTCAAAAAGATCAAGCTTCAGACAACAGTGCCTACTTCAACAATATTTAGAAATCAGACTTTGTGGTGAGATCGCAGGTCAGGGTTTCATTTTGTGACTCTTGCTTGAGTTGCACAGTGGTCCCCTGTACCAGCCAAACTTTCCTGACCATCCTTAGCAGTAGTGTGAGAGTTTTGCTTTAGATACCTGACCAGTTTGTGAGGTTTTCTGTCAGATAGTTTCTTGATCATTCAGATCCAATTCTCCTTAACTTGCATTTCTTCATAGCATGGCAAATAGTGTGAATAACAAGCAGAAAATGTTTTGATATATTTTATAGTCTTCTCCTGCTATGGGAGAATCAGTTATGTATCGGACTGATATGTCAATGATTACAGGTGTGGTCTGAACAGTCACAGGGTCTTACCAGTGAAAGTGCTTTCCCTGCTGCTCTTTAAAAAGGTTCACAGAGCCTACTTTTGGGCACTGTACCTTTTGTTGACGGATTGTTGACTGCTAGACATGCCTCTATAACTCAACTAAGACATTTAGCCCAGTTGACAGACTTTGAGAGGGTGTGCATCATTGGACTGAAAGAAACTGGATGGTCGTTTCAACAAACTGCCCACCACCCAGGCTGTTCTGCCTTACCTGTTAGGAGGTGTTGGGAGCAGTGGTTCTGTAAGAGCCGCTGTTTGCGGCTCCCACAGTTTAGTTGTCTACCATCCAGACACAGGTGTTACCTGCACTACAAACCCTTGTCTCTGCCTGGACCATTTTCATCCACCAAAGTAAAGTTTTCACAGTCCATCACCTCTATTTGCAGTGGTGTTATGAACATGAAACCTGGACTGCTACGGACTGGGGCCATATCCTCTTTAGTAACTAATCCTGGTCATGTCTGGGACCCGGCGATGGTCGGGTTTGAGTATGGTGGCCTTGTGGTGAGCCATCTTTTCTTTTCTGTGTAATGCTACGCTGCCCCAACTGTGCCACAGGATACAATACAGACCCCAACCCCACCCACCAACCACACACACACACACACACACTCACATACACTGCCCAACAGTTTCTCATCTTGTATCAAGGCTAGAGGTGGCCCAACAGGGTAACTAGAGCCTCCTTTCAATTCTACCCAACTTATCCTATCACTCTAATACTATATTCACTTACATATATCATCATTACATGCACACATATAAAGCTTCATTCCAGTCCAACATCTCCTTCTTGGTGAGTTGTTTTTGTTATGTCTGTTCCCTGCAGACATCTTTAGTTAAAGGATCAAGGAACTTCTTAGCAACCACAAGGAACTCTTTAGTAAGCTTTTAAAAATGACTTTCTTCACCCTCTCAGAATGCTTTCCTATTGCTCGCATATGGTCGTCACAAAGAGCTGAAAATCTACACAGTTATTAAGAGTTGCAGTGTCCGAGTGTCTCGGTGGCCAGTGCATCTGTCCTTGTGCGTCACAGCTTTTGAACTGCAGTGTGTGTTTGAGGTGCTGTACCTACTTAAGTACACATGCTTATTTGTGACTGTGAATGTTGAGAGAACAAGAGGGACAAAGAAAGTGAAAAGAGAAGCAGACATTATATAAACTACTATCTCTCACTGTGTACCTGTAAAATTAACAAGAGGGGCTACAAACAGAATGAAAAAATTGAGAAAATTGAGAGAGAGAGAGAGGGAGAGGGAGCGAGAAAAAAGAAGTCAGACAACACTTTCTCATCTAATAAGAGCACTGGTCCTGGAGAGACCTTAAAGTAAGACCTTATTAGACGGTTAACTCCAGCCAACCAAGCGAGGAAATGTAAAATTGGTGACGGAAAATGCTATGTTGATGTTGGAGAGACATTTAAGGCATTTTTGGAAAAAGGTTTAAGTACTGGCACGGAAAGTCGGTGCTTTTAGTTGCTGTTCTTTGTTCTTTGTTTTCTCTGTGCATGTGTGTGTACATTCGCGTGAGAGGGATAGGGTGAACCTGGTCTGCTATGATGACATCACTGTCTGCTCCTGTGTTTTTCTTTTACTTTTCAATATCCTGAAGTCGCAGGGCAAAGCGTGTTGTTGAAATCGAGTGTGTTTCCTATGTGGTGTCCCTATGTGAGTTTGAAAGGTCTGGCTGCACCAGTCTCGGCACTCTAAATACTTTAGCTGCCTGTTTAGTGTTTTGTCCTTTGACAGATCTGTAAAATTCACAGACCTTTTGCAATACTGAGAAATGGAAATCACTTTCACAAGATTATACCTGCTTCTGCGAGTTTGAGATTGAAAAGAAATGTCACACAACCCCCTCCTGATCTAAGTGTTTCTTTGTATTCATTTATGTGTATATATACTTTGCTCACAAAAATTAGGGGATATTTAATTATGGGATATTTAATTTTAAAATATCCCCCAATTTTTGTGAGCTATCTATATATATCTATATCGATATCTGTCTATCTATATATCTATCCATCTATCTATATATATATATATATATATATACGTCTCCATCCATTATCTTCCGCTTAACCCACATGGGGTCACGGCCCACCCAGCAACTCTGGGCGCAAGGGCAGGATCAACCCTAGACGGGGTGTCAATCCATCGTAGGGCACACACTCACAGTCCTACACTAAGGGCCACTTTAGATACACCAATTAACCATACACTCATGTCTATGGACTTTGGGAGGAAACTGGAGTACCCAGAGTAAACCTATGCAGACACGGGGTAGACATGAAGACTCCACACAGAAAGGACCCAGGCCAGTCCAACCTTGGATTGAACCCCGGACCCTTTTGCTGTAAGGCAGTGGTGCTACTTATATCTATGCATATATTTACTCTTAATAATATTGTATTCCCTCACCATACCAGCTGGTGGTGCGCTAGTTTGAGTGGATCAGACACAGCAGTGCTGCTGGATTTTTTAAACACCTCAATGTTACTGCATCTTCAGATATCTCCATAGATGTACTTTGGGTTGAAGTCTAGACTAATGTGTTAATATTTGTTTCATATTGCCCACTCTAGGCAGTTATATTTAAACTTTTTTATACACGTCCTCTTTTTGCAGCGATGCATTCCTTTGATCACATATCAAGACATATGTATTAGGCAGACCTATAGGCCTACAGGCTCCTATGTAAATAAATAACAGGGAGGTAAATATAGGAGAAAATTTCAAAACTATGTTTACCATATCAGGCCAAATGTACTGTTCTTCTGCATATCAAACAGAACTACTTCTTCTTGTCTGTGAAAGTCCAGATGGCTGGATGCAAAACAGGTGTACTGAGCTTGAAAGGTTGAAAACATAGCGTGACTTTGGCTCCACGCTCACAGAACAGGAATGTACTCAACGACGAACGAACGGCGTAATGTTATTTATATGCATGCATACACACACACACTTTTTGTTCTAGATCCATTTTCCCAAACCACTATAACATAATGACTTCCACAGACAAATTCCTTGGCATCGTGATTGTTGGAAAACTAAGCTGGAAAGATTAAATAAGTTGGCATCATTAGGAAAAGCTCTGGTCTGATTACTTATGACTTTGAACCAGATGTATTCATTTTGAACTTACTGTAACAATCTCAACTAGTTTACAGAAAATGTGCCTTTTCAAATGTCTAGGTTTAAGAAGTTTGCCGAACCTCTCAGTTCATTTTATATAATATTTAAAAAGTAAGTTTTGACTATTAAAATAACTATTAGCTATTACAATAAATATCCAGGTTACGTTAATTTAATATTAGCACTTATATGAAAAACCTAACTGTAGCGGCACATAGTTCACACTTTGTTAACTGTTTACACTGTAAAATGAGTTAAAATACTGCTTTACGTTAATCTAATTGAGCTTATTTTTTTCTTGACGTTATCATAAGTATTAGACCCAATGTGTATTATTTTCTAAAGTGTTCGCTTATATAATGACATGGCTTGAATTAAGTTGTGTAAAATATAACATGTTCTCTACCTTCTTGTACTGGCATTTTTCTTAAAACCTGCCAAATCAGATCTGTTTGCGTTCTTACAGTTTCTGAAGTGAATACAGAAGGCATACAGGTATGCACCATTTAAGGTTCTGTTCCTCATCTGCTTGCAGTTCCTTCAAAATTTGTAATGCTAATTCACTAGTCAAAGGTCTGCATCTAGAAGACTTGCTGTATTTTATGGTTGTATTCTAATACCGAGAAATACAATCACTTTATACGGTCATTATGCTGATGTTAAAACAATGGTATATCTAGTCTAATAGTGGCCTAAGACTTTTGCGCATTACTGTATGTCTGATAAATATATTTTAATGAATGCACACTGGATAAAAGTTAATTGTGTGTAGTGCATTCATGTCTTTCATTTCCCCAGTTAATTGGTTTGAGCAGGTTGCCACATCTACAGTATCTTACTGCATTCTCAGTTCCTGGAAACCAATGGATAGAATTAAGTTATTTCCCGGATTTACTTGAATTTATCAAGGTACAAAAATGGCCTTGTACTAGTACTTATAGTGTTATAGTATAATAATCTATGAAGATAAATAGAACAATTCATTTATGCAGCTTAATTCATTCACACAGCAGTGTGCAGTGGTTGTGGTGATAACTTGATAAATAGGTCGTGCACACTTTCCCTAATTGCCTTGAATTTATGTGCAAGAGGCAAAGAAGGGCAAGTTGTGTATTTTTGCATACACAATGCATAAGCAGTGATATTAGTCTTATAAGACCATTTTATTCATACCTTAGCATACGTCGTTTTTGCACACACATTGTGACCAAAAAGACTGTATATAAAAGGAGCTGAGTAAACAGAAGGCTTAGGACTGTGTAACATCTCTCATCGGGTTTGCTTGCAGGAGAGGCATCAAATCAGGACCCAAGAACACTGTGGTACAGAGTCTGTTTTGGTTTTGTATAAGATCAGGTATGCCGGAGCTATGATTGGATTAGATACTGTGACAGTGCATACTGATATTTAACTCTTATCTCAATCTCGGGCAGCACGGTGACTCGGTGGGTAGCACCGCTGCCTCACAATAAGTAGGTTCCGGGTTCAATCACAGGGCGGAGAGACCTGGGTCCTTTCCTCCCACAGTCCAAAGACATGCGTGTTAGGTTAATTAATTACTCTAAATTGGCATTGACTTGTGTATATATATGTGACTGGTGTTGAGATGAACTTGTGTATGGATATAACCTT
>JAVSBV010005579.1:0-12796 GCA_033117975.1 Parotocinclus spilosoma
TTAATAAACATTTAATATGTTACATAGCACATCCCGTCTTGTAACATAGGGCATGTTCGTTTAATCGGACCAGCTGGTTATTGGGACCAAAATGATCGCGTCCCATCCCGATTGCGTCCCGATTAACTTGAATCGACTGTACTTGCCATTGTATCCTATAGAGGTTTTTTTTCTGTTTTTATCAGTTTTTTAAACACCACATACACATTCCCTGTATTTTCTGGTGATATTCTAATACAGTGACTGAAAAGTCATATAATTCATATATATGAGAATTATATATGGTCATCATTGCTAAAACAATGATGGGCTAAAAATTTTGCACAAGACAGTACTGTACACTTTATTATCCTTCCTACTTCTCATTAGTATTAATATTACTTTGTATGTTGAGTTCTTAATTAATTCATCTTTGATCTTACTGGGCTTTTTTCAGATTTGTCAACAATGCTTGTTGTGCTCTCTGAGCATTTCTTGCAGAACACCCAGGCCCTTGGCCGGTGCAGCAGCAACCGACTAGATCAACCCAAAAATTAAAAACCTTTGACTGTCAACGTTTTACATAAAGAAATAATATATTTTGTTTGTGTTACTTGTAGGGCCTTCAAAGCATGTCCTGGGTGGGATGCTGTCCATCACAGGGATCATTGTTGCTGTGTCATGGGATGACCTGCTGGCCAACCTGCCCTCCTTTGGGTACCCCATTCATAACAGCAATTAACCAGGTTGAAAATTTTGTGAGTCATTCCCCTTTAGAATTCTCTGTAATAATTTTACATAAATAGAATTTAAAGCATCATTCATTTTTCACAGAAGTCCATCTTTGCAACACATTTGTGGAAGTATATCATGGTGCAAACAATGGAGATTTCTGAGGACTACAGAAATATTGATGATCAACAGGATGATAAAGGTTACAAAACCATCTCTATAGTCAGACCGATTGTGTACACATGCAAATTTATGATCACTGTTACATTCCCCAGGAGTAGCTGATCAACAAGGAATACAAGCAAGAGTAATCTTCTACACAACTGAAGTCCTCTTTTGCAGTGCCTAATGTTAATGTTCCTGAATCCAGTATCAGGATAACACTGAAAAAGGGGTGTGCATTGGATGGTTACATAGAGAAGGCTGCTGCTCTCCTAAAGGAACATTGCTGTCCATCTGCATTTTGCTAAATATCACATGGACAAGCCAGAAAGCAACTGGAAAACTTTTTAGTTTACACGAGAAGCATTGTGTGTACAAAAAGTAAGACACCGAATTCCAGCAAAAGCTCCATATCCCATCTATGAAACAACGTGGTGATAGCAACTTGTTCTGGGTCTGTTTTGCTGCAACTGGGCCAGAAAGGTTTGCTATCATTGATGGGACAATGAATTCTGAATGATACCAGCAATTTCTAAATGAAAATGCCCTTTAGGCAGATGTCCATGAACTGAATCTTAAGAGAAAGTGGGTCATGCACCAAGACAATAATTTTAAGCACACATATTCAACCAAAGAATGTCAACATTTCAAGAATTGAAATGAAGCGCAAAGAAATGTTGCATAAGGGTCGAGTTGGTCATGTGCAGAAACGTGCCAACATAACAGAGCTGAACCTGTTCATTATGAAGAAATGGACTAAAATGCCTCCATTCAGACATGCAGTACTGATCAAAAGTTACCAATAGCGTTTAGTTGCAGTTCTTTATGCACAATGGAGTCAAACAGATGCTAAAATGAAAAGTTTACATACTATTACCACTCACAGATGTGCAATGTTGAATCTTTTTATCATAATATTATTATATATTATTAGTATAATATTATGATAAGCCTTTGATAATATATTTAACTGAAGCTCTCGTTATTTACCTTCGGACCGATTTTATGTACCTTAAAACATGTGTGTGGTATTTTCAGTTAATATATAGATAATTTTATATAGGCAATTCAAATTCTATAGACAATTAAGGCTTAACAAACTTGGACAAGTATTTCTATGAGTCATTCAGCCACAGGAGTGCCATTTGCTTGTAATCTTAATTTATATATTTAATTATTTATACATATTATATAAATTATATTATATAAATATTTATTTTTTCCCCCATTACTATTACTCATATGAGTCACAGGACTGCCAGTTTTCAGCTCAGAATTAGTAAATACAAATCTAGCCACATGGTATCCATATTAATTCTATAATGACACTGAGCAGATTCTACTGATTTAACAAAATGTATGTTTTTTACAATAAATACATAACATCTAAAAATCATTTCTGCAACAGGACAGTAAGTTGAGAGATTGACCTTCTCAGTCATAACTAAAATATAATCGAATACACAGAACAAAATAAGAGAGATTCTACTTTTGATCTTGCCAGGGTCTTCAGAAAATCCAGATGAAACAACTTCTTATTGTACATGTGAACAAGTGGGAATACCTTAGGAGACCAGGGCAGAGTGAAAAATGGGGACATGACTAAAACATTTTTAAAAGTTCATTATTAAGGGCTTCTTATGAAAAGTATTTAAGGCCTAGATCTCTGGAGGATCTTAATTCTTATACAGTCGTTTCCGGTTAATTGGACCACATCGGGATGCGATCGTTTTGGACCGATTAAACGAGCATGCCCTATGTTACAAGGCGGGACGTGCTACGTAACATAATAAATGTTTATTAAAACTTTATTGTGCGAACGTACAAACAAGAACTACTGTTGCTTACAAACTGTTAATTGAAAAATAAATTTGCAAACAAGTTTTTCGATCTACAACACAATGTATAGGTACTCAGCATGTGAATTATAATACTGTTAAAAACAAGTTTTACTAAATTCCAGTCAACGTTTGAAGAACTTATCCAGTGTGATTTGACGTGCTTTAGCTGGGGCTAAGTGGCGACTTGTGGCTTATTTTTGTAGTAAATTGAAATGTTACGCAAAGACCTGTAGGTGGCAGTAGAGGACTGGGGAGAAAGTAGAAAGGTTTCGGGTGGTGATGCCAGAGACGAAGAGTTTCTTCATGGATATTACATACTGTACACTTTCTTTGGTTCGATTAAGTGGAATTTTGGTCCAAATAAGCGAATACAATTACACGTATTTAATAGGATTTGTTTCGGTACTTTAGGATTTGGTCCGAATAAGCGGCTGGTCCCATTAACCGGTGGTTCGACTTTATTAAAAGAGAAATGACGCTATGAGCAGCAGATGACTCTAACAAGACTCCGTGAGATCAGACGTAGAGTCGCTGCTAATTGGGGAAAAAACTGCCCCGTTTCTGCCCTCTTTAGTGCTTTCGATTTAACCGTAGGATCGCCGACTTTCCCTCGCTGCCGAGGACGTTCCCCTTCCTTATTTCCGAAAACGCCTGGGGATTAAATAGGCGAATGTTATGAAAATGCACAGCGTGTGTGTTACACACAGTCGATCTTCTCTCCCTGTGCAAACCTTAGTAATTTTCACTTCCCTTAACGTTTCCATTAGGTTGTTTTTTATTTTATTCTTTTATACATTTGATTGTCGTCTCTCATTTTCCACCCATATTTTATTCTATTTCTATTTTCCTCTGTGTTTGGCTTTCTCTCTACCTTCCTCCTCTCTACTTATTTCCTTTGATTTTCTCCTTCACCGTCTAATTCGTATTTTTTTTTTTCTTTCCCTAGCTCATATTCGGCGCCCCTCGTCTCTAGGATCAATGCGTGCCAGCCTCCCATCATCTTCCTAATCTTCTTATATCGCTGGCATAATTTTACCCGCTGCTTCCATACACTGCTTTCTTTGATTCTTGCTGCTTCTGTATTTGTCGCTCCGCCGTGTTGATCTGATAGGCATGAACGTTATGGAATACGTTATTGAATACGTTCCAGACTTTGGTTGCCCCCTTTGTACCGCCTTCATTTACAGGGCACTGTCTTTATTAGGGTATAACCAGAGAAAAGAGAATCTGTAGTTACTTATTGATTAAGAGCTTTTTAACAATCAGCGATTGTTAGCCTTTGTGGTGTGACACTCCGGCAGCACTACTATAGCAGCACAGCTAGAAAGAGGAGAACCAGAAGTACTGTAGTAATTCCTCAATGATTGTTGTTTAGGAGCAAATAAACACGGCCTAGGGACGTTTTGTTCATCCCTAATCGTTTTTTTGTTTGTTTTTGTTTGTTTCCTATGCTAAAATGCACTATACAAATTACAAGCAAAACATTATTATTATTATTATTATTATTAGTAGTAGTAGTAGTAGTAGTAGTAGTAGTAGTAGTATCATCATCGTAATTTATTATTATTGTTTATTATGTATTATCATATTATATTACTTAATTAATATTATTATATTACTTATTATGTATTATTATTATATTACTTAATATTATTATATTACTTATTATTATCATAATTTATTATTATTATTATTATTAGTAGTAGTAGTATCATCGTAATTTATTATTGTTTATGTATTATCATAATATTATATTACTTAATTAATATTATTATATTACTTATTATCATAATTTATTACTTATTATTATAAGTAGTAGTAGTAGTATCATCATCGTAATTTATTATTATTGTTTATTATGTATTATAATTATTATGTATTATTATTATTATTATTATAAATATATATAAATTTTTATTTATAAATTTTTACATTTATAAATGTATATAAAAAATTTATTATTTATTAGTATTTATTATTATATTAGTATTATTATTTATCATTTATTATGATTATTAACATTTATTATTTATTTATTTATTTTTATGATCATTTGTTTGTATTATCATCATTATTTTATCATTTATTGTTGTTAATGTTGTTATTATTTACTATTATTATATTGTTATCATTATTTATTATTCATTATTTATGTATTTTTATTTATTTAATCATTTTGTAAATTATCATTCATTATTTATTATTATTTATTGTCTCAGTTCCTGCTGCTTCTCTAACAGATAAGAAGATACAGAAAGGGAATTGGAACATTTACCGACCAAAAACATGACTAAATAATTTCAAAAAGACGGTAGTGATCTATAAATGCGTACAGGAATTTAAAGAGGGTTTTAACCCTGGATCGAATCCCCCCCCCCCGCCCCCCCCCGGCTGTGTTTGGTGTTCATTCTTTTGTTGTAATTTTCCCGCCCCGCTTCGTCTGATTGGCTGAGGCCTTTTAATGCATGTGTTCTGAGTGACCGCTCTGAGTTCGTTCGGCTGATTTCTATTCACGACCGGGTCCGTTAGTAATGATGCACAGAGATTCGGTGCTTAGCCCAGAGGCGTCGTACCTTAGGAGAACTTACATGGACTTCATCATCAGCGCTTTCAAAAATCCATAGCCCAGATTGCATAAAAATTAAATAATTGATCAAAACGCTGTCAGTTCCAGCGCCGGTGAGCACCGTCACCTTACAGATAGTCTGGGTTCAGTTCGGGTCTGTCTGTGTGCAGTTTGCATGTTCTCCCACACTCCGTGCACCCACCTATTTCATGAACGTACAAACAAAACACACACACACTGCTCCAGAGTCCAGTGGCGGTGTACCTTACACCACTCCTTACGATGCCCCGTGAGATCATGGATATTTAAAAAGCAGACCTCATGGCTTTGTGCTTGATTCGATCCCTGCCTGAGCTGCGTCCCAATACTTTTGCCCATAGGTGCTGCTTTTCCAAGCCGCGAAACCGGACTTGACTTGAGTTCCCAGGGACTCGTTTGCATGGCTTCCGGTGTGTGTGTGTGTGTGTGTGTGTGTGCGCGCGCACTTATGTGGGTCTGAGATATAACGCGTTGCTATATCCGACCTGGGAATTAGTATTATGCACGTCTTCGAGAGTTAACGAAGAAAAGCGGTGAAGCAGAGCAGATCAGCTAAAAGCACTCTGTTTACCATGGAAAAGAAATCATTATTCGCTGCTAAACAAACCTCGGTCGTGCCTTGTGCGCCCCGTATGGAGGCGTGCGTGTGAACGCCTGTATGGATTCCTTTTTTCGACTTTTTTTTATACATATAAATACAAATAAAACTGGGGTAATGTTTTCAGAAGGTGGAGACCCTTTAAGGTAAACCACTATGTGAACAAAAGTATTGGGACACACCCCATAAAGCAGCGAGCCATGTTAGGTACAGACATTAGAGAAATGAGAAAATGTGACATTCATAAATCAACAAGTCAGTTTGTGAAATTAATTGTATTGGAACATTTTTATAGCTATCAGTGCCTGATTTCCTTAATGCTTCTTCTGTTCTGCATGAATAAGCAACAGGTCCCACAGACACAGTCCAAAATCTTGTAGAAGGCCTTCCCGGAAAAGTGGAGGCCCCACTGTGTATGAATGCCTATGGATTTGCTGTAGGATGAAATGCCTGTGCCAATACTTTTGGCTGTATGATTCACATACTCAGTAAGGATAGAACTGATTTATTATTAAGTAGCCTGAAAACGTGATTAGATTAGATTAGGGACTGTGGTAGCCCAGCGGTTAAGGCACTGGACTCTGGACCTGATTCTGGTCCGGGGTTCGAATCCCACCTCTGCCAAGCTGCCCCAGTTGGGTCCTTAACCCATTAAGACGCCCTGTAGGGAAACCAAACAAAGGAAAGGCGTGGCTGAAAATGGAAACAGCTCAATCCGACTTTCCTTTCCCAGCATCCTGAGTAAGCACCCGACACACAACGCTTATTGATTTATTATTTAAGCGTCCGTCGTGAAGGATCACCCCGCTGCCGAGTGTTTGTACCGTACAGGGCGCCTAATTCGATGTTTGTACATCTCTTATAAATTAACGGCGCCTCGGGGTGTTTTTTCAGAGGAGGGACGTCGTTTTTTCGGGAGAATCTCCCCGGCCTTGAGCGAATGTCCGAATGGGCGGTGGACGGTGCGTTGTTTTCTAGCTCTGCCTTTTTCCCTGCGTCCTAACGACGGTCGTAACTCCGAGACGCCGTTAGTATCGTTAGACTCGTTCAGGCGATCTACCTGAAGCTAATTCATATATCATCCGGCTGGCTTTTGTCTCGCTTAGAGAGCCACTCTGAGAATTAACAGGGAGGCAAAATGAAAAGAGCAACTGCGTTAGCGTGCCGGTGCTGTAATGAGTGCGCAGTCGAGCCGAGCGCTTGTTATTTGTACACCGCTTTGTATAAGACGATGAGGCACATGGCACAGAAATCAAAGCTTACAGGCATGAAGGGGAAATGAATATCAAACCCGAATATCAATAAATCCGCCATATTGGACCGAGGGTGCGTTTTCGTGCCAATGGCACGATGGTCATGTGGCGTATCAAAGAAGATCAGAATTGGCTCGGGAATCGATCGGTGCCATCGGATTTACGATATCTCAAACGGTACGATCATAGTCGAACTGAAAACGGAATCGGCGCTTCAACCGACACCCAGAAAGATCCCGTCCATGGCCGAATTCAGAGCACGCACGCACTTGCATTCCCTTACGCAAACAACCCCACGAGGCCAAAAGTATTTAGACACAAACAGATGTACATTTGAAAGAAATTCTCACGTGTATTTTGCTTTTTTTGTCCGAGTCACATGCTTAACGGTTAATAATTAAAGCCTGGCTAAGTGCTTTCCATCAGTTCCTTTGGAAGGCCGGCTCGACGCTTCGTAGGGCTGGGTTTGAGGCAGACTCGAAATGTCACTCTTCGAAATAGAAACCGCCGGAGCGCTGGTCCGTTATAGGAGTGCGAATGGCTGGGGGTCGTGCCTCAATGCCCCGCTTCTTTGTCGACCGGGTTGGACCCTCCTTTTGAATTCAAAACCGCATGAAATCTTTACGACACAGACTCCCCAAGCTTCTGCAAAGTTCTGGAGATGGTCAGGAACAATACTCGTCTGAACCATGCCCGGGTGGCATTGAGGGGCCCAAATTGTGCCACGAAAATACCCTCAAGAACATAGTGTAGACTTTAGTTAGTGCCATGTGATCTGGATGTCTGAAAGCTGAGCATTCTCAGCACTTAAGTCTATTTTCTGGAATGTGGCTGAATAATATTAATACAGACCGTTTGTATGAAGTACATTTTTTTATGGATTGAATAGTTTTCTAACGTTTTTTTTTCCCCCCGTCCTTGGCGTTCGTGGTTTTGTCGTCACTTCGCTCAGCGTGGCGATTATGAGTCAAACTTTGGCCAAGTTTTTTTTATCAATACAGGCCGATCCTGCTTTTGAGAACTTTTCCTAAATCAATGCTATACCTCACTCTAAACCTTTTGATGTTGTTTTCTTGACGAAATGTGCACTTTGAGCACGCAACGCCGCTTGTTTACCCGTTCTGCGGACGAATGTTGGAATTCCTTTCCATTATCATGAACTGCATCAGGGTTTTATACGTCTGCGTCAGGCCTCTTCAAATAAAACGTCAATTTTTTATGGATGTCGTTGGTCCTGAAAACGTTCTGCGTGAGCAGTTTAGGGGTTTCGAGCGCTGACGGGAGCTTAGGTAAGGTAACATTTTGGAAGATCATACCATGGGACAGGGACTAGCAATGAGAGTCCAGGACGATGGGGCCACCAGGTATGGATAAGGGGATATAGGAGCCCTGCTTGTGAGGGTTTTGGACCGGTAAATGGACGGCCACCAAAGATGTCGCTGGAGTGCGGTTGATCCCTGGGAGAAAGGAGAAAGGAAAGGCCTTATTGTCACAGCCAGGGTGGCCAGTGCCGGGGTCCGGGAGCTTCTCGTGGTTAGCCCGGGTGAGCTGGACGATAATGCAGTCTGACGGAATGGATGCCGTAAAACGAAACTGTGTGAACAAGTACTCGGTGGCCCAGGGGTGCGTTGAAAGCTGTCTTCCACTCCATTTCCACTTCTACTTCCAAGGTAATAGGCATTGAGAAGATCCAGCTGGGAGAAAGTCTCACAGTCTCACAACGAGGGGAAGAGGATATCTGTTCTTAATAGTGATTCGATTGAGGGCACGGTGATCAATACAAGGTCTGAGAGTGCGATCTTTTTTCCCCACCATAAACGATGCCGGCAGGGAGGGCGGGCAAAATAATTTCCTAGATGTAGCGCTCCATGTATTCTTGCTCGTGCCGTGAGATGTTCTAGAGAGGTCTGGATTGCAGTGGAGATCCACGGAGCAGGTCCATAGAGCAGTCGTAGGGAGGAGGCCTTGTCTGGGGAACATTGGACAGATCTGGCGGGGTCTCTGGACCTTGCCTCGTCAGTCAGGGGTAACCCAGGACCAAGGGTGACTTGGGGGATTTAATAAGGGTGAAGGAGAGGGTACTGTGAGCTGTGGGCTAGGCGGTTATGGGGTGCTCCAGCGGCTCCAGAGGGATGCCCATGCGGTATGCGAGGTCCTCGTCCAGGAGGTTCTGCCATGCTCTGGAATCCAGCAGTGCCTCTAAGGGGACGCCGGAGATAGATGGGCAGAGGGAGAAAGGGATGAGGTGTTGCAATAGATGATCGGGTGGCCATGTTCACGAGGAGCAAAAAGTTGAGGCTGTTCCAAAATTCAAGGCGTACCTAATGAAGCAGTCAGACCGAAAAAGTCCACTTTGTTTGATTAGGTCCAGGCAGAACGTTGTGATTTTTGTTTTTACGGCTTTTTACGTCTGCTAAATTACAGAAGGCAGAAATTCCAAAGGTTGATGATCCGTACGCGGTGTGTTTGTGTGTTTTGATGTTTTCTGATAACCCGTGTTGAGATTTCTCTAAAGAGGGCACGGGGACTGGTAGTAGGGCTTTGCTTTGATCATGCTGGATAGGGGCTGCAGGTGATCGTAAACACACTGGAGCTCCTTTTAGCATTTTGTGTGTGTGTGTGTGTGTGTGTGTGATCGCAGGTTGGTCCCACTCAGCGGCATTTCCTTTCTTAAACATTACACGTTCATTAACGCGGTATGTCCAATCATGGGGAGCGCTTTATTATTCGTTCCCCTGGCCGTTCTGTTTAGGGGGGAAGCAGTTGGGAGGGAACGCTTTGAATTCATTTCTCGGTGTGCGCGGCGCCTGCGAGATCTGCGTTTGATCTATGGAGAGAAGTGCGCATTAAAGTGATAATTCAGCAATGGTTCGGTCATTTGCTTCAACACTATTACCACATCAGAAGTGGACTTTGATGTGCGTTTCATGGACGAGATGCTTCCTCATCAACGGAAAAAAAAGGGGTTTGGACGCTGAAGAACAGAGGCTGCCCGAAAAGGGAAGCGGGAATGAGAAAAATGAGAAGGGAATGATAAAAAGAGGGAATAAAAACAACTACAGGACAGGCGCAGACTGAGCCTCGCAGACTGAGCGATTGTGGGTCCTGCATGAGCTCGTACGTTCCTTGACAGGTTTTTTTTTTGTGGACTTCACTGGTCCCGAGCTCGGCGACGCCCTTTGTAATGCCTTTATTTTTGTCGTTCGTGAGAGAAAATCCCCATCAAGTCATTTGGCTCCAGTTTGCAGTTTGAGGAGACCCGTTTCTGGAGAGCGTCATGGTTGTCACACGCCCTCCTCGCCGTGAAACATCAGTGAAGACCTTCGAGGATGATCTCAGTGAGTGCTGCTTGATTTCTGGCTTTGAGCGGCAGAAAGCCTTTTTAAAGCCGGACCAATCTCTGAGCTCCTCCAGAGCAGCAAGCGTAAGAAGATGCCCTCAAAAGTCACAAGCCTGTCGTTTGGATTGCGTTCAAATGAGAATTAAGAGAACAACGCCGGTGTCCGAACAGAGTTGGACGAGACCACCCGTCTCACATCAAGGCCTCGAGGACTTTGCCCAGTCTTTTCATCCGAACGCCCATTTCTCAAACCTGAAAAATTCCCCCAAAAACACAGCCTCAGCCCACGGTTTAACCGGTGCTAGTGTCTGAATTATGCGTCGAAACTTGAGCAAGGTGGCGTCACATGATTCCCCCCGTGTCGGCGTGGGTTTACTCCGGGTACTCCGGTTTCCTCCCACAGTCTGTAACAACAAGACATGCATGTTAGATTTATTGGGGTCTCTAAAGTGGCTCTTTGTGCGGCTTAAAGGAAATGTTATTCTGCCCAAGTTTCGTCCTGACTACGCTCCCACCTGAATACGCACTCCCACTCATCCCATTTCCGAAATGATCCTGTTCTGGTTAAAAAAAAAAACTTTTTTTTTTCTTATTACCAAAAATAGCTTCTCCACTGTACTGTGTATTTAAATCCTGGCTGCCCCGGAGTCCTAGGCTGGTCATTATATCACTCGTACGTTCCATCTTTTGCCTGATAAACTTGGTTTCAGGGTAATGCAGGTTTATTCGAGTCGTATATCACCGTGCCTGTGGTGAGAGAGAGTGCTCAAGCAGACGTACCTGAAGAGGAAATGGAAAAAGGTTCTGGCTTGTGCTCGAATGTTACAGCTTAGTGGATCCAACAGTTGTACGGAGGCAAAATAAAGGCAGATGAACTAATATTATTGTGTTCTAACACCATCAGTATCGCACCAGAACAAAAAAAAATCACAGTGCGGTACTTTTAAAAATGGAGAAAAATAGCAAGGACTAAGAATAAGCGTACTAAAGGTGGGAATGGCGCTCATGTCCAAAAACCAAGCTGTTTGTTAGTGGATTATAAAGTAGACTTGTTTTGTGGTGGCTTAGTGGGTATGGGACCAGAACGTTCAGGGTTCAAAGCCCTGAGCAAGGCTCTTAAATCACAAAAGTCGCTCTGGTTAATGTAATGTAAATGTGGTGGTCAAGCTGAGCATTAACGAGAAAGAAACTAGGTTTAGTGATATAGTGTCCACAAACTTCTGGCTATGCACTGCGTGGTAGAAATGATTTGATTTGTTTAGGTGATATTTTTGGTGTCCATATTCGTCGTCTCTTGCAACGATCCTTAAAACGGACCTGGTACGGATTACGAGCCTTATCCGAACATGCAAAAATCATCATTGAATAGCCTCGCGATGTTAAGGACGGACTTCCCGTCGATTGTGGTCGATTCTTATGAGTGTGTGCCGTTCGCGCGTTCAAGCGTACTTGAGTTAATCGACGTGAAAGCAGCTTGATTCGTAGTTTGATTGGTAAGCAAATGGACCTAGAGTGTCTTTGTTTTTCTGTGATTATAAGTGTTCGGAAAAGCCTTTGTTTAAAGCTTTCTGAAGGTCAGTGAGAGGCCGGATTCCAGAGACGCCTATAGTGGAACTTAGGAACTTTCCTAACCCGAGCTATTTTGCTTAGATGAATACTCGAGCTCGTAAGAATTTTAAACAAAAAAGGCTAAAATTGCTGTTCAGAAACTCCCGAAGATGGTCTTTCGACCTGGTTTGGACTTTTAACGGGTGATAAGGTTGTGTTTTTGTATTCAGTAGGACGTCGAGGATGTAACGAAGCCTTGGTTTGATCAGATTCTTCAGACAGAGTAGGCTCTGTAAACGTCAGTTATCCATCTCG
The DNA here is from genome assembly GCA_033117975.1 of Parotocinclus spilosoma. Taxonomy (NCBI): domain Eukaryota; kingdom Metazoa; phylum Chordata; class Actinopteri; order Siluriformes; family Loricariidae; genus Parotocinclus; species Parotocinclus spilosoma. Next base: position 12,374 of record JAVSBV010005579.1, read on the forward strand.
ACATTTTCTGTCCAAAACTCTCGAGTTGTGTTGAGGTCTCTGGAGACCTGTGACTCTTATGGATTTTGGATCATGGGGGACGCACCTACCCGTGTCCTTGCCGATAATTGGGGACGTTTACGTCACGGGTGACCTCTGGGGCAACCTGTTAGCTCTTGAGAGAGAAGAGATGGGGCATGTCTGTAAAAATCCACGAAGAATTCCTCCCTTTTTTTCTTATTTCCTCTTTTTTTATTGCTGCATACGGTATGGTATACACTGCATCCGGGAAGTATTCACAGCGCCAAATTATTCCAAATTGTATTAAATTAATCTCTTTCCTCAAAATTCTACACAAAATACCCCGTTATGACCATGTGAAAAAAGTTTTCTTGAGAGTTTTGAAAATGTATTAAAATTAAAAAACAAAGAAATCATATTTAC
>JAVSBV010005589.1:0-12796 GCA_033117975.1 Parotocinclus spilosoma
ACACACACACAGACACACACACAGACACACACACAGACACACACACAGACACACACACACACACACAGACACACACACCTCGAGGGTGAATAATAAAAGTCTTATGCAAAAGTTAAGCACTGCTGGCCAAACGACGTCGTTAACCTCTACAGGAAGCACAGCGCTCTTCAGCTGATTCACAAATATTTATGTTTAAACACTCGTCGACTTTGTTATATCTTGGCGCCGCTGGCTGATGCCACGCATGACACAAAGACTCCAGGGCGGCCGTGCTCTGCTGCTGATCGGGGTCCAACCCAAGCTGGCTCCTGTGCTGTGACACGCATCATCGGTGTAACTTTCCAATCTTAAATGATCTTAAAAGACCAATCCCAAATTGAGCAAGCCTAGGGCGACAGTGGAAAGGAAAAAATCCCTGATAGTAGAAGCAAGAAACCTTGGGAGGAACCAAGATTCAAAATGGGACCCGTCCTCCATGGGTGGCCTAGATGTCAATTAAGTAAATACTTAAAAGTATATTAAAGTCATAGTTAAATAAAGTAATAATATGTGAGTTAGTAATAAAATAGACCACATTAAATAATCCATATTTAAACACACACATTGGAAGCTTATATAGAGACAGCTGAACATGTATGAACCCTAATTATGACAACAAGTCAAGCCAAAGCTCCCAAAACTCCCCAAACTCCCTAAAAGTCCAAGACTCAAACAAATGACCTTAGGTGCCCCAGATGGTAGCTGTAGGAATTAAAATAAGTTGCCTAATTCATTTGTTGATAGAAACTGTTAAAATAAACAACATGAGTACAAATAAGAACATTTTACCAAAGAGAACATACGTAAAAAAAAAAAATTATTATAAGTAATTAATAGCTAAAACGGTGAAATCAGATTCTGAACACTAAATTAAATAACGTATAAATGTGCATATAATCACTGTAGGATCCAGAGTCATCACCGGGTACTTTTTGGTGGTATGGCATCCTCAGTCAACTGGAGAAGGGAGGGAATTAATGCCCTCTTTGGGCAGTGATGGAAGAATAGCTAGGCTGGAGCTGAAGCAGAAGACTGAAACGGAGGAACATCTTAGTGCGCCCAATTAAACAAACGAAACAAAGAACTGACGAAGAAATGCTTGCTCATTCACAAATGTCTGCGAGGCCTTTAGTTGCTTGGAAGTCACATTGGCTTTATTTTTTAATTCTACACACTTTGCTCTTGCCACACTTTCTTTGCCGACAATTATGCTTTACAAAAGTGTTATAAAGATCAGACTTTAGACCCTTTAAACAGAACGACTTTGGTAGTCAAAGATGACTTGGACTTCTGTGAGTTTTATGATGTTTTAGGGCAGATTTATCCAGAAAGACAGAAAATATCTACATTAGTACACCACTCTAGATAGAACAGCTAAGCTGCCGAGGAGGGTGTGCCCCTTTTTGAGTCTTGGTCCTCCTAGTGCTTCTTTCTCTTCATGTTTGGGGAGTTTTTTCTTGCCACTGTTACTCTAGGCTTGTTCATGTGGGGTCTGTGAGTCTAGATAACTGTAAAGCTGCTTTGAGCCAACGTGAAAATGACTTTAAATTAGACGATTCAAAGTAGTACTGTGCAAAAGTCTCAGGCCACCATTAGACTTCCACGCCACATGATCCTCTTTCCCACTGATCTTCATTGCAAGCTATATTGTATTTTAGCTTTTTCCCCCCGTTCCCCTTCTGAAAAAGTGGCTACCCTTCCAAAAAGACCAAGACTTCTTCAGGCTGTAAAAGAATCAACTTGGCATCCCAATGAAGTTGCCAGATTCTGCTATTGCTATAGGGGAGGAAACGCTAAAGACTTTCCACTGTAAACGACAGAAGCTTTTCTTTTAAAAATAGTGCAAACACATTTCCAGTGTTTTCTGGTTGCATTTTAACAAACAGACTGAAAAATAACTGTGTTATAATGTGTGTTGCTAAAACAATGGTATTTCTATAATCGAATGGACTAATCACACAGACATAACACACTTACTTTGCCTTGTTGGCTCCTGGCACCTCCTTGTGCGGTTTAGTCTTTTGTTGTGCTGAACTCTTTTCCTGCAAAAACAAACACACATATGCAGTTTAGCACACACACACACACACACACACACACACACACACCTCAATTGTCAATTAACAAAATGCAATGTGAATAAACAAAAGTAGTCACTAAAAAGAAAAATGTAAATTTGACAAGACCGTCCTTTGTCGTCAACGGTTACTAAAGCAGATAAGCTTAATTTGCTAGAAAAGTCTTATTTTTCCACTTAGAAACTACTTCCAGATAAAAATTGCAAAATCTCTTATTACCTCAGTATCGTGCCAGCATTCTAATGCAATGATTCAATCCATTAGTTTTATCTTTTGGCCTATGACTCAAGCTGCAGCTCTCCATTTATTATTACTAACTAATTTCTTCTATTTTTTTAACTAAGTGTCTGCTTCTAAGGCTCAGTGCATGCACACTGTCTTTAGGATTCACCACTATTTAATTTTGAATGCACATTTACGAGCTTTACAACAGTGCATCTGTTTTATGGCACTTCATTTTGGTTCATATTTATGATTTGGTATCGTTTCCAAATCTTCTTATCAATTCAAACAAATTTACTGTTTAGGTATAAAAAATATAATTTTTTACATTTGTACTTCATATTGACTTCATATTAAATTTATATTTGGCTTTTTCCTTTGCATTATTATAAGTAATAAGAAAGTAATAAAAAGTGGTTTAATGTTCTAAGATAGTGACCCAGGAACAATGAACCCATTTTCAATTTAGAAAAATGTTTTGCCTTGGTATATTGCCTGTACTGCTGCACCAGAGTAAACATTACGCACGCATGCACGCACAATGTATATTGTATATTCACTGCTTGTAGCTTACCTGCTGGGGTTTCTGTAGTAATTGTGTATTTCTTGCTGTATTCTGTGCCATCGTCTGAGCGCACTGTGTTTGCCCCCGTTTGGATGCCTGAATCTGTATAGTATGTCTTCTGCCACTCTGTGACCTTTACCACACCGTCACGATCACCCACTGCATCACAAATACAACGTAACTTACATGGTGCAATATATTATTATATTCATTATTATTATTATTCATCAGGCAAAATACTACTTCATGGTGGCCCACTCTAATCTCATAATGTGGAATAAACAGTAATAATACAACAGGAATAATATTAAATACTGTAAAACAGTAAATTAACAGTAATATAATGAACTAAACCACAGTTGTCAATACATAGGAATTTATTTTACTTGTGTTTTTATTTGTTTCACTGTGACATTGTGCTGGCTTACTTTGCATTGCCATCATAGTCTCCTTGGCTCAAATGTAAGCCAAATGTTAAGACCTGCAAAAGAACAAAAGTGCTTGTCAAATAACAGGAAATTATTTGATATTTCTTTTTAATAAAAAAAAAATCAGAACCCAGTGGACACAGACTACGGTCTTTTTGACAAGATTTGTCAGATCAATGCGTGTGTGTTTTTCAGCATGTGCAGAGATGGTAGTGGGCAAGGCTGACAACTGTCTCCACCCACTCTGTCAAGTGTGGGATTCTAACAAGTCATGACAACTGCAAGCACTGATACAACCGGCTTGACATAATTTGTTCTTGTATCACCTCAAACACACCTAACGCTAGCCAGAAATTCTTTTACAAATGTAACTCACTTTGTATCTCAGATCTATTCATTTTATTTAAATGACAGATAAATAATGATGAGCTATTTGTGAAGTCATCCTTGTCACGTGATTTATGAACCATTATCCATCTATAAATGTCTCTCGCACTTTCACTCCCCCCAAAAATATAAATCAATATATTTTTTTTTTTTTTTTTACAAAAATCTTGAAATGATCCTGAAAAGGAAATATGCATGTGTTTGATTTTTTAAGTCCTGACCTCAACACTTCTCTTTCACCGTCCCCTTGTTGGTTTCTCACAAACCCACAGCTACTGTCATTTACTCTTGATTGTGATTGCATGGTTCACAGACAAGCCTATGTGTTTGCATTTCTCATTGAATGATACAACATGATGCATCAAGCCTCATTTTTACACGGTTACTTTGTTGATAAGGGCTTAATGCCATGCCAGCCCTCATTTTCATGGCAGGGACGATTATATGTTATTCTGCATCACTGTGAGGGTGCGTGTTGGGGTTTAACCCTTGGTCACGGTGACAGCTGTCCATGCATAAATCTGTGTGTAATTCCAGTCCCATCATAGACATTTAAGATCAGTCACAATTTGGTGTGGTTACATATTTTCATCCATTCTTGATATAGTGGGTTTGTGAGTGGTTTGCACCTGCTGGTGGGGTTTTGTAGTTGGCTCTCTGTTGTTGCCATGAAGAACATATCAGGGTTTAGACTTTAAAGGTGATGTGTTTCTTGCTGGGTTTTCATGATAGTGGAATAGTAAGGCACAAGGGTCTCTAGACAGGGTTTGATAGGTAAATCTGTATATATGAGCGATTTATACAACTGGGTAATCTTACAGAGGCTCCGAGGCTAGTAGCAGGGAATAGGACTTGACCTTAAACACAAAGCATTGCTTCCTGAGGGTCATTCTGTTGATTTTTTGTCCAGCTCCTGCAGTTGCTGACACCTATTTAAATCGCCTTTACATCAAAAAACAATTATATATTATATCACATAGTTCCTCTTAAGAGCCATTACCTTGAGGCAGAATACATGTTAATCAACCAAATCCACATGATTCGTCTGGGAAATTGTCTAGAGAATGCCCTGAGGTTGCCTAGCTGAACATTACACTGAGCATGACACCCTCCACTGGCCGTCTTTCTCACACAGAGAATCCTAACTGAACAGTTCACACATGCTCAAAAGAAAACAATCTCTTGCACTGCTCCAAGACCTAGATCCTCAGTAGGTTGGTTGCATTTTGCTGAACTGATCTTGGGCACCCTGAACATAATTACCATAATTTGTGTGAAACAAGACTTGTGGTGTTATTTCACAACGTGTCAGTCAAGACAGGATCTATCCAATTATTTTAATGTGGGGTGAAATTCAGTTAGTTCTGTTCATCTAACAAACATACAGCACCACCGACTGACTACCACTTGGATAACTGGCAGGAATTCCTTATGAATGAAAGTGAAAAAAACACTTTGTTTACCGTCGCCAAGGGGCTGACAACCTGCACAAACATGCAACAGGTATGACTAGTGTTCTACTCCCATAAAGAAGTGCACAAAGGAGGGTGTGTCTTCCTTTACGATTTGTGTAGCAGTACTTACTCATAGTTTAATTACTCCTTAGTAAGACCAGTGTCAGTAACCATCGATTCATATGGTCCTTTAGTACTGTAGTACTGGTCAGGCTTTAAAATGTGTTTTTTCGGGTGTGATCAACTGAATGTGGTAAAATGTTTGTTTTATCAAACGTCACCAAAGCACCTATGGCTGTGCACATGACATTCCCATAGTTTTAATTCGAACTTCCATTCAATTTTTGCAGTACATGATGAATACTCTTAAGTTCAAAGTGTATGGTCAGTAATACTCAAGTTCTGTTTTGGGAGAGTTTTTTTTTACAATCCAGGTATATATATTAGTGGATTCTGTTTTATTCGGTCATAAAATTTCTAGGACGTTTTTTTTCTCTTGTGTGTTCTGTAAAACTATTTTCATATAGCGTTTAACATAGGACACAGAAGCAGGAAATTTAGAATGGTGCTTCCACAAGTGGTTTTCTCTCCTCATAGGATGAACTGAAGTCGTGAGTTGCCTATATAGCATGGGTATAGACTAATTTGGAATCTACATTTCTGCAATGAATGTTCCTTATTCCTTATGCAGTACTATACATGGAACCAGCGTTTTGCTCGTAGGTAACAGCAAAATGTCATGTGGTGTTGAAAAGGCGTAATGTTTAAATTATTTGTCTTACGCTAGCTGGAGCATTAACCATGATTACCATCGTCTGAGGTACATTGAACCAGCTTAGCAAGTCAAGCTGAAACTCAACAATAAATTAATGTATCGTGTGTGATAAGGGTTTGACCTTTATCGCTACGCAAGCGTATTTCAGCAGACAGGTTGGTCTTGTGCCAAAGCTGGTTAAATATGGCCACACACACAGTACAATGCTGATAGCAGGCTCAACAGTTAACACTCTGCTGCAGACTCTAGACCTAAGCTCAAGGCTGGGTGGGTGAAACCTGTTAATCAGTAACAGTTACTAAATGTACTTTCAGTATTTCAACAATAACCTGACTTGGAACGACACGCCTTAAAAGTTTCTGGCAGCTCCAATTTAAGTTGAGCTTACACCCAGTCTTAAGCCCTCAGGGTATACTGCCTATTTCTAGTATGACATCTAGTCACATCAGAGAATTGTTGTGAAAAGGCTTACAGAGAAAAACAATTTGAGATCCGAGCACAGCACACCAAAGTGTTGTCATGCCAAACCCAGCGCTTCAGTTCTCTAATCCTGGTGTGACATTCCATATTCAGAGCATTCACTCACACACTGTTACTCTGCTTCGGCCATAATCTCACAAAAACTATTTTCTACACTCCCTAACTCACAGTCACACCCATGGGAAAGAAAGTGAGTCAACCAAGTTATGGTTGATCATCAGTAGTGATGAATGAATCCACAACTCTAATAAACATTTCTTTCCAGAACTCCTTTCCCACAGGGCTGACAAGCAACACAAACTTTAGGTGTGGCTTGGGTGTGTTCACCTTTCACTTGTCTTGTGATCACACTGCAACTTATTAGTCACCATTACAAGGGTTGGCCATGCGATTCTGCTTACTGATTCTGGTTGAAATCAGTTCCAAAATGGTGAGAAAATGTACAAAACATATAGGTATAAAGAAAATCTAAAAAATAAAGTTCAACGGAGAGATACATGAATTCGGCCTTTTCATTGCTAAAGAGAAAGGTTGGCTGTACATAATATGGAGAGAGGCGCTAGCATGGTCTGTAAAGTTGGATTATACTGGAAAGTCTGAAACGCTTAATTGACGCTGGAACATTTATTACTGGTCATCAGTGATCTCTATTGCTGAAATGACGACTATTTTGGGCCAAGAGAAAATACAAATATTAAGTTAAGTTTGGCTTACGTTGCTTAATGTACCAAAATAATGGCCTAGGAACACCACACTTCATCTCTGATTATCAACACTCTCCTCTGCTGAAATGATAAACGCGTGTTCAAAAAGGAAAAAGTAATCATTCTTTTACTTATAATAGGCTCAAATACGGTATGTTACAGTTAAGGTAAACTTATGACACTATGTTTAGATTACCAGTTTAGATTAGAAGTTTGTCAGTTTAACAGCAGACAGCACTTGTTCACAGTGAAAGAGAAGGTTATTGTTCCTAGGGCATTATTTCATTACATTAAGCCACAGTAAACTTATAAGTTTAAATAGGCCCTTTTGGGCCACAGACTTGTTATCATAACATCATAGATGATTTAAAACCAGGAACAAGTAAGAGAAGTTTTGTTTTCCCATGTCATTGTTTCAGTACGTTAAACTACATTAGGCTTTGTTCAAGTACACTGCTTACAAAAATATGGGGATATTTTAAAATGAATATGAAGCGATTAAAAAAAACATTTAATTTTATTTAATTAAACAAGATCATCAGAAAAGAAAACAATGTTACAAAGTTAAAGAAAGAAATCAAATCAGATGCAGACTCAATTATCAAGATTGAGTAGGAAGTAACGTATTCATGGGTATGAACAGAAGCATGTCAAACTGGATGAGAGTGCCACAGATTAATTGTTCAGTAGGGTGTATGGTCACCCAAGACTGCCAAAACACACTGACAGTGATGGAGAATGGATAGGATCAGATTGACCAGCAGTTTATGTTGGATCATCTTTATATTAATTTTGAACTATCCCCTCATTTTTGTGAGCATTTTAGATATATGCAAATATATGATATTTTAGAGTCTCTCGGCTAATGCAGCAGTCACTGAAACCCAGTACACTGCTAAAGGTCAGCATCACACTGGAGCCTGAAACATTTTGCCGTATTGGAGAAGAAACCTCCTTTAGAACAGATTAATTTTCCACACATACTGCATTACTCCTGTTCGTTTTCTCTGAAGCCAAACAGTATTTATTTATTTTCTTTTACTGGTGCCTGGTTCTTGAAACTTTGGTTCAAATTGGAACCAGGTCTTGATACCCAACCCTAAATATTACAAGGTCTTAAGCAATGCAATGTTATGACATTTAGTATTCAAACTTAAACAACAGAGATTAGCTAGAGCTGCAATTAATAATATGGAAGCAGCACCACAAACCCACAAAGTAAATAAAGTAATAAATGTCAAACAACATGTACATGTCGAGACTGGAAGTACTGGGCTTCTGAAGATGGCCAAAGGTTTTATACTTTTGGCAAAATGCAATATTATTTTAGTAACAATTATATACATCCTGGTTGCTAAGTCTCCAAATTCACACTAGAATATCACATATCAAAATATTCCTAAGCTACCAATGTTCCAAGTCAAACTTGTGCAATCTATTTTCAAAAACTAATCAAAACACATCCCGAGTCACTTCTCCAGTGGCTAGTGGCTACACAATCAACAATGCATAGATATTGCTTTGATTTTGCCCCATATAAAGCATGCACAGAGAGAAGCAGATCACGGCATCTACCTTTCAGGTAAGCCTTTAAGCCGTTAAGCAGTTATCCAGGCAAATAGATAACTAGTTGATGTTCAAATTACAAAAAACAAATGTGATTCCACCTAAATCAACGACCTATCAAAGACAATTTGACAAGCACCATTTATCAACACTTTCCCCCAGACATCAGCCTGCTGCAAAATGATTACGCAATTTGTGGTTCCAATCAGCAATGCTGAGGAACTCAATAGCAGATGTTTCAAGTGTCCAGAGAATAAAGCCCACGTGACAACATGCCTGAATAAAGGAAATGAAGAATCCTCACACACCCTACCAGAGTTAATGGCTCTGGAAGCAAACAGAGTGACCAGCTGAGACCATACTGTTAACAGCCTGTGGTCACTGAACCTTCCCAAGATATAAGCTAGGATGTGGGCGAGCAGTGGCGGACGGGTGCTGGACTGGTGAAATTAAACCCAGGGAAAATACTTCTGCAATGCATGTCCATCAACTTTCTTCAATCAATCTGTTATATATAGATCTTTCCAAACATGGAAACATTCACAACATTGTCATTGTATACTACGATAACAATTTAATACAGAAAACAAACACCCAAAGGTTTGGGATAACAATTAGAATCTTACTGCTACAGCAACACCAAAAAAGTATCCATCATTAATCACTAATAATGCGGCACACATTGTGCATTAGCTTTGGCTTTAGATGATTCTCAGCCTATTGGAAAAAGCAAACAATAAAATCAATGTGGTATCTCTACTGAAACAATTCAAACCTTAGACATCATCAACAAATGAGGGATTTGTGAACAGTGCCCTTCTTTTGGTCCATAAGTTGATATAATGGCAATAAATATCCTGTGGCATAGTCACTGTCAGAATCGCAAAAGAGTAATAAATCATGGATCTTTATATTGCCATATGGTGCATGGGATATGTCTTTGGAATGCTGAGTTCTCTGTCATTACAGACATAATCTGAAACATGCTTTGACAGGCTCCACCACTCCTTTCATGAGAAGAAAATAGTTTGTATGGAATCTGAAAACTTTCCTACAAGTTTAAAACTACCAAAATGTAGTTTGGGTGTCTAATATTTAGCAGTAACAAAGTACCTCGATACAAAATATTGAGCATATAAGTATTTAAATACAAAATAATATATGTGAATCATTAAACCACTAATTGGGAAATCATTTTAACTCAGTTTTAATTATATGGATCACATTTTCTTCTGTTGCATAATACAGAGCATGTGGAGTATCCACCTTTACATTCAGTATTTGTCAACATTTGGGCTTTTTTTTAACATCAATGGTCCTGCCAAGCATCAGTTATTTTCTATAAACTTTTAAAAACCACACAATACACGGATGTTATCCTCTTTTCAAGCATCAAGGGTCATAAAATTTAAACTGGGCTGTTCTGGGTTAAGAAATGGGCTGTCTTTTATAACTAGATGCATTTCCTGTTGGGTGACTTTAGATATACATTAATATTCAAATCATTAAAAATAAGATTACGTCATGTAATAAAAAACACTGTAAATGCAAAAAAAATTCATATAAATAATTTTAAAAAATAGTGCAAATGTAAATGTAATAGAATGCTCTATCGACAATTCCATCAAGGGAAGAGCCAGGAAGTGCCTCCACACAACTTGTGGCTTGCTCAGGGAAAAGACATTTAAATAATTTGCATGGAGTAATGGATTATACTTGCCAAAAGCATCTCAATTACCTGCACCTCCAAAGGCCAACATGGGTTTTGGGAGGCTATTCTTTATCTTGTCTTTCCTCCATCAGACCATGACCAGCTGTGTCTGTGCAGTGTCCGGCCAGGCTGAAGGCACCACAGACCGACCAGACCCCCTTGTAAAAATACACTCCTGTGTCATCTGAGATTGACTGTATAATTCATCAGGAGTCATTTGGATTTGCGCATATTCATTACAAAAACTACATCCCAATTCACATAGTTGTATGTAAATATGGTTTACTAATTTATCAAGCATGTCAACACAAAATATAGATAAATGCAGTGTAAACCTGCTACTGGACCAACAAAAGTGCAGCTGATCAAAAGTGTCTTAAAATTGAAAATGCAAACAGTTTAACAGTTTCAGTTTGGCAGTTGCATTTTGATTTTTAGAAGCACAGTACAATTAAGTGTTACAGCACTGGCCTCTTGCATTCCTGAAGAGAGAGTGTGAAAGAGAGCAAGAGAAGTGTCTGGACTAACTGCAGCCTGAATCAGAGCCTGTTCTGGATGATAGAGTCACTTCACAAAAGCGTGAGAAGCGAGATGTGAGAATGAGTTCAGTTGACCAAGAACGTGTCTGGTCCGTAATCTACCACAGAGATTATATCTCCTACCATACACCCTTCCGTTCACTAAGAAAATGATCTCTTATTAGAAAAGGACCTTTTGAGAACATTGTGCTGTATAAGGAACGATTTACTTTCTAGCATTCTAGCAGTTCAAAGGGCAAATCAACTCCAAACACCATTAACGGTGTCTTTCGGTGCAATAGTGGGGTTTACATGGCCTTAAGAATTCTGGGTTAGCAGTACATATGCATGAGCAGGTTTCTCACAGGTGACACACAGTGACAGAGGGTAAATATTTTATTGGTCTTATGGGAGCCTGTGCAGGCATAGCGAAACATGACAATGAAGAACAGCATAGCAGGGCTAAATTACACTCAGTAAAATGTTAAATGAAAGGAATAAACATAGTACCAAGTACAAAGTTGCAATACATGCAACAAAAACCATAAATGAAGCCATTAAAAAGCCCAGTGTGTAAGAGCACTGTAGTCATGTAGCCCACAGGAAGCATTTAAGCTTGGGTTACAACTGTGCTGTTCTTTCTTTGTGATTAGAGGTCTCTGGGGATGCAATTGACTTTTTTCTCATTAGGGAGGAAGTACGCTATGGTCGGTTTGATGGGTGTATTGATGTGTGATAGACATGAGAGCTTAGTTCAGTCCACTCAGTGCACAGATCTGTTCACTAACATTACATTCAAAAAGCCTTGCCAACTCGCTGAGAGTACTGAAAGCATGCATTACATGTAATCGCAACATTTACTGGCATAACAGTGATCAAAAACATCGTATATTCGGACGTGATACAGGCTGTTTAGTTTAAGTCAGCTAATGAGAGCTGCATCACTGAATAGCACTGTGTGATTCACCTTTGTCTGGTTCATGGATGACACATGTCTAATTGTTTTCCCATTCCTGGCTAAATTTAGAGGGTGTATACAGCACACAGGATACAGTTTAAACACAATTGTTTCTTTGTCAGGGCTTATCATTATTTGTCAGAAACCTCTGCCTGATGAAAAATGACATTTTATGCTTTTTCCATTAAAGCTATAAGTATGGACTGAAAAAAAAAATATATATATATGTGCTTAAGAAAGTCACAAATTATCTCAAGTTAACAAATCAACAGGCTCGTGACTAACAAATCCATTAACATCACTATTAGCCAGATTATAAAGTGATCAAGTGAGAGAATGTGAGAGTGACTATAAATCAGTGTTTATAAAGCTCTGGGGGTTATTGTTTCCATGTTGCTGGAAACACAGTGCATGCAAATCAGTCAACAGCCACAAAAAAATAAACCCTCTTACACTCTCTCTCTCACACACACACACACACACACACACACACACGGGAGCGTCCAGCACAACAGGGTACGACACAATAACACACACACATACACACACACACACGGGAGCGTCCAACACAACGGGGTACGACACAATAACACACACACACACACAGGGGAGCATCCAACACATCAGGGTACAGCACAATAACACACACACGCACACAAAATAACACACGGGAGCGTCCAACACATCGGGGTACGGCACAATAACACACACACACACACAAAAAAACACACACGGGAGCGTCCAACACAACGGGGTACGGCACAATAACTAACACACACACACAAAAAAACACACACGGGAGCGTCCAACACAACGAGGTACGACACAACACACATACACAAACGTAAGCATCCAACACAACGCGGTACGACACAATAGCACACACACATATATATACACACACACACGGG
>JAVSBV010005608.1:0-12794 GCA_033117975.1 Parotocinclus spilosoma
ATCCATACACAAGTTCATTCCAAGACCAGTCATACATACACAAGTTAATGACAATTTAGAGACACCAATTCACCTAACACGCATGTCTTTGGACTATGGGAGGAAACCGGAGTACCTGGAGTAAGCCTACACAGACACGGGGAGGACATGCAGACTCCACAACGTAAGAACTAAGGCCACTCCACCTTGGGATTGAACCCGGGACCTTCTTACTGTAAGGCAGCGGTGCTACCCACCGAGCCACCGTGCTGCCCCCCACTATACAACTAAAGTAGACTGGAACAGGTTAATGTTAGTGTAATCTTAGGCACAGCTACATGTTCGATGACACTGGCCAGGTTTTAATCAGGTTGGCACATTAATATTACAGTATGAAAGCAGTAAGACTTGTACATGAAGAACGGGCTACTTCTGTAACGGCAAAAAGCTCTGAAGAGTTTCTACACAGTTAAGTTTAATATCTTATGAGTGGGCACTTTCGGGTTATTGAGCTGGTCTTTGAACCTGTGAAAGCCTTCCATTTACCCATGCTGAAAGGATTATGCATTGACTGGATATGCTGAATTACGAGAATAAACATAATATTTTAAGATTAAATCCTAGCAGAAGCGCTGATATCATTGCACATTTCTATCAACCTTCTTTTGTTTAGTCTAGTCTGCCTTGCAGATAACTCCCTGCTCACCCTTAACCAATAGTTTGTTAGAACTAGATTACTTTTGCCCACCTCATTAACATTGGCCGAAGGACAAAATTCCAAAATAATTCAGTAGTAAAAGCATAAATAAATAAAACAGTAAGTTATTTAGGGGTATTCTGCTAATAAATACACATATACTTATAATTATACACATATAATTCAATTATGCACTTTTCTTTTGCTGTTTTATGACATTTATGGCCATTATTTATTTACTTATGCCCAATATACATTTATTTACTCGTACTTCCTTCTAGATTTATGGATTTGTCACATTTTGCTATCTATACACTGGAAATGAGTCCATTTTAATAGCAGAATGTGTTTATGTTCTGGTCTTGACAACATTCGTACCCCAATGGTTCATGATAAAGGTCAGATTACAGAAAAAACTTTATTGCCAGAAGCTTGACTTACGGCAATCCTCTGTACCCTCATCAGAACCGTCTTCGCAGTCCGGCTCTCCATCGCAATGCCATCTCTTGGGAATGCACTGACCATTCTGGCAAACAAAGTCAGTCACTGCACACGTCTTCTTTACTGCAATAGAAACAAAGTGGAACACACATGTAATAGAGTCTTTTTATAAAAAAATTAAATACATACTCCGAGTGTATGTATAAAAAAAATAAAGGAAACTCAGAGTTCCATTGTGTTGTTTAAGTGCACGCGTGCGCACACATGCATATATACACGCGCACACATGCATATACAAAAACACATATATACATACACACGCACGCAAGCGCGCACGTATATTATATATATAATAAAATATTATATTATATATTTAATGCCCCTACTCCAGTCACCTGACTTGACCTAAAACTCATCAAGCCCTAACAGATGCTCTTGAAGTCAGAGAAAGCAAACCACTCAGTAACATCAGAAGTTGCTCTTTTGAGTATTGTTAAATTATGCTGCATTACATGGATCATCAGATGTTGCACAAACATCATGCCAAAGTCCATTCCAGCTTGAGCATACACGGTTATTAAAGTCAAAGGGGAAACAAACCAAACACTTATCAATCTCACTTTCTATTTCCGTCATTACACAACATTAGTATGCTGAACACCAGAACAAAGTTACACATCTTTCATGTTCTCACCAACTACCAGACCTAAACATGAAATCTTTATGGAACATTCCGGAGCACAGAACGAGGCAGATCTCCAACTCCTTTATCCCTCAAAGAACTGCAGGGATTTTCTACTTTGAGAATGGCCCAAAATCCAACCCCAAACAGATCAGGAACTTGGAACATTCCACGAAGGATTAAACACGTTTTGAAAGCATCGAGAGGCCAAAAGCCATAAGCACACACATTAATACTTTATGGGATCTGATTCAACCAGTTCATGGAAATTAGTTTAATCGTGCAAATGCTTGACTCAAATGTGCATAAATAAAATTATATATAGTAGCTGTTTGTGATCTGTATCGTCTATAATACGATCTTAATGGTTTAATGTACAAGCTGATATTATGGAGCGCGTCATTCACTTTGCAGGAAACAAATGCACTGCGCCATGTAAACGAATAGGATAGATGAGCTGCAGCATGAACAAACCAAGCAAGCATTCTATCCAAAATAAATAAATAACCAAGAGCTCAAAGATAAATTGCACCAAAAGGCAAAACTAACACCATCTTTACTCACATGGAGGTGGTTTAGGCTTTAAAAAGATGCTGCTCAAATCTGCAACCCATGTTGGAAATTTGTTGCCATTAAACACTCCAAAAATAACTCACATTTCACAAACGGCCTATTAACCATATAACTAACGGTCCCAGGACAAAACTTTGAAATCATTCTGCAAAAAAATGAGCCTTGCAATAAGAACAAATAACAGATGGAGCAAAACAAATGAAGTCAACAACCACCTCACAAATGACATTGTGCCAATTCAGATTTCAGTTTAAATAAGACTGAATTAAACCACTGGTTTTGTGAATTTCGCACCCCCAACATATAAAAAAAAGTGACGAGTGAAATTCCTTAGTTACGCAGAGGCAACTGTTTCCCAGCTGCCAAAATGATCACGATCAAAGGCAGCCCCTTTCTCACAATGAAGACGAGTAAACATACATTTTCTACATGTCAACAAGTCATGCCCTACAAGCTAGCAAGGAACCAGCTGCCCCTGGCACTGAGCCCAGCCCTATTTTCAGTCACTTCATGTCCACTCTGTGTACAAGTGTGCACTTCAGAGAAATAGGCCCCTGTGGCTGGAAGGCCTACAATCGTTTCCAAAGGAATGATATAAATTAGCATTCTCACCAGGCGACCAGAGGTTTACACTCAGTCGGTGAGAATTCACAGATTGTGCAGGAGAGCGTCATTGGAATTATTTCCCACACACTGGAGCGCTCCATGGGCTGGGGCATCGATACTTTCCCTCCAAGTGTTACACTAAAATTACAGCTATGGTTTCATATCTGTGCCAACCCCTCCCTCTTGCACTCCACCTCGTCCCTGACCCAGTTACCATCGAAACAAGGAGAGTCAGAGCATCCCAAAGGGGTTCCTATATCTCTCTCTCTTACACAATCATGCAGATCTTCCTGATTCTGTCAGAGCAGCAGTGCTCTGCTAGTACCGATTTGCAGCAACGCAACTTCAGCGTAATAAAGCACACAGAACGTTGCAACCATTCATATAGGATGAGACCCAAGCTGAAAAGCTACAATCCCAAGTTCTTCCCTCATCCATAGATTACACACTCACCGGCCACTTTGTTAGGTACACCTTATTTCTACTCTCATCCTTACCATATAGAAGCACTCTGTAGTCCTACAAGTACAGACTGTAGCCCATCTGTTTCTCTGCATTCTACACTGCTCACAGTTAGGCGACATTTTATTATGGGGTGTTTCATTTTAAAGTATCCCCTCATTTTTGTGAGCATTATATTTGAGGTGGATCATGCCCAAAACTCCAGTGACACTGACAGCTTGTTAGTGTGCTGGTACGAAAGGATCAGACATAGCAGTGCTACTGGAGGTACTAAAACAACACTGTCCACTCAAACACACCTTGTTCAATCTTAAAGATTTAAATCCACATGACACTTGTCTGGGTGTTTTTGGTTGGCAGACTATTCTGAGTCCAGCAGTGGTGCTGATCCACTCATACCAGGTCACAGTCCTGACCATTAGAGAACATAGCAAAGAGGACTCTGTGGAGGGAATGTGGAGTGGCAGATGGGCTACTGTCTAATTATAGAACTAAAATGCCTTTATATTGTAGGTGTATAAAATGGACAATAATTGTGGAAATGAGGAGGTGTACCTAATAAAGTGACCAGTAAGTACATACTTTATAGCACCACCGTAGCAAGACCATAGTGTTTGTCTAAAGCATTATAAGGACATACAATAACTCACCACACGTGTTCTCATCGCTCTGGTCCACACAGTCTGCCTCACCGTCACACTTCCACAGGGATGGGATGCAGCGGCCATTCCCACACTGGAACTGAGACGAGTCACATACTGCCTGTGAGCCTGAGAAGAAAACAGAAAAGCGACACAAGGTTACCCTGTTACTTAGCAAGAACGGGGGGAAAAAAACAGAACACACTTGGAAAAAAAAATCTCACATTGCATTGCAAAGGGGTTCTATAGTAACAGCCTTGCATATACATTTATAAAGAAATTATCTAGCCCTGTAACCTGTGCCCATCTTTAAAAAAGGGAGAAAGTCACTGACAAAAACAGTTGCTGGGGTACAGAATTTAGCAAAAGCACCTCGATTTACATGAGGTTTGTGTTCACCTCACACAAATATTTCTGAAACTTACTGCTGATAGTTACTGATGATGCATCAAGCAGTTTAGGTGTAATGGTGAAAGCACCGGCAAAACAAAAAACAAACAGCCAACTGTATGCAAATGTCCAATGTGGGTCTTGTGGCATGGTGGTATCCTCCTTTGCTAATAATTGCCTAACGTGATGTAAAAATGCCCAGGTTGAGTGGTATGGGTCCTCCCTGTGTCCATGTGGGCTTACTCCAGTTTCCTCTCAGGCCAAAGACATACTTGTTATTTTAATTGGTGTCTCTTACATTTACTTAAGCACGTGTATGGATTTACACCATGTCTAGGGTTGTTCCTGACTGCCTCCAAGAAAGCAGCTTTAGGACATTAGATAGCCATGTTCTACTGTTAAACAAGTCACAAGTTGTTCATATGTAAGGTTTAATGTAACCACTGTAATTAAATGGAAAATCACAATTACGGCATTTTTGCAGACGACCTCATCAGAGCGACTTACAATCCAAGTAATTGTGGGTTAAAGGCCTTGCTCAAGGGACCAACTGTCTCAGCTTGGCAGAGGTGGGATTTGAACCCTGGACCTTCTGGTACATTAACCGCTGAGCTACCACGCTACCACATTTACAGGACCATACCTACAGACCTTTCAGGTCTGATATACAGACCATTACAATTCAATTATAAATACATCCATGAACTGTCAGATGTTCACGTTAAAAAACTTCTATACCCACATAAAATCAGGGCCTACCTGGCAACACAGGATGCTGGAGGGAACAAAAAAAAAAAACAGATAGTATCTAAGCAAGAGAGTCAGTCTAAGGGGGGGTCACCTTAAAATTCTGTCTAATTTTACACTTTGATTAAATCCAGAGCTAAATACCAACATTTAATTAAACAAGTACTCATGTTTGAAAAAAAAAATTGTTAATACTGCCAGGTATGTGGCTTTTCAGAAACTTTTCCTTCAAAGACCTAAAGAGTTTTTAATCTTTATAGCGAACAAATGGTTCAACTTAATTGTCTGCCATCTGATACTGTGACCATTGTGTTCTATGTTTTCTAAGTGTTCTATCTTATCTTTTGCATGGAGCCTATGCTGCAACACGGTTTCCTGACGATGCTGCTTTATTCCAGGATAATGATACCTACACGTAGTGCTAAAATTGTTCCAGATTGATTTGATGCGAACCAGAAAGCCATGTCTTGTTCATGGTCTGACTAATCATAAGATCAAAAAGCCATTGGAACTTAATGGGAAATTTGAGCAGAGACTGAAAAGCCATCAGAACTGGAAGAGTTCCTTCTTGGGGAATAATAACCCACCACAAACCAGACTCTGCCAAATACTGCCCACACTATGTGACAGCTTGAACACTGAACCACATTATAACAACTTGACATTTAAATAGTCGTCTGCGTTTTTGACATGATTGGTTCTGAGCTTGGTAATACTATAATACACAATGTTACAGCCAAAACACTGAATTAACAGAAAAAAAAAAAAACAGTTCACAAATCTGGCAAGTCTTCAGTCAAATGAATCCATAACAGCAGAGTTCCCATGCAGCTCTAGAAGATTCACCAGGCAGTACAAGAAGCTTATATAAGCTTTTTATCAGAAAAGGCTGCTGCGCTGCCAGTTACAGCCAACAACTCCCTTCAAGAAATATCTAGAAAGAGTAAATCTGTGGTAAGTGTTCAGCGTTTACTATACAGGAAAACGTATACAGCACAAGGATGAAAGCAGATATTCTCCTTCTAGGACTTCTATTTGTACAGTATATTTGTAAGATACATCTAGGCTAAATTTAGCACGAGATAACATTATCTGCAGAGGGGATATGGAGCCTTGGCACAGGTGTAAATGTGATCAGTCCAGAATCTGAGGCCAATACAGCACACTGCCATTTTGCTCTTGCATGCATCTTGACAAAGCTACCACCTCACTACTGGGACATGCTTTTATATCCAGAGCAATAAGGATGAATGGTGGAGGAGAGGGACATTTCATTTTCCTTATAAGAACCTGAAGATGAGGAGCTTGAGATAAGATGTTCTTGAAGAAGTGTTTGCTTTTCAGATGCTCCATGAAGCCAACTAAGGTTGGATTTACAAAATAATACTTTAACTTTCCCACAATGGTCATGTGTTAAATGCTCCATACCTTTGAGATTTTTGTTATTGACAATACCAACGCACTTAAGAACTCAACAGTAAGCAGCAATGTCAAAACGCTCCTAGTTAGGAGGAGAAACATGAAATGAATGATCTAACCGACTATTAAGGTAGATTGACTTAAGTCGTCCCAAGTCAATTAATCATTGCACACCTAATAACTATTATAAAAGGCACAATATTTGCCAGAGACAAATCATACTAGGAAAGGTTTGCCTGAACGCTTTGCTATAGCGAGCCAAAATTAAAAGAACAGGCAGAAAGTTCATAGGACACTGAACTGATTTCCAGAGCTAAAAAGAAGTCAATTAAAAACCCTCAATCAAAAGTATGAAAGGCCTTGTGACAATTACAAGTAAAAGCTACGGCTTCAAATATTTGAAAACATGATCAACTGCTCTTTACAAAAGGTACAGTATTAAAGTTGTCATTTTAAAACGTAATTTTCTTCAAAATTACTATATTCTGATACAGAACAATACTAAAGTAAAACTGCATATGAGAGATGGGAGGGTTACGTTGCCAACCCCTTGCTGATACATTGTGTTACGGGGTAGTATCAACCCTGATCAAGTTACTCAATGTGAGGGCATTATTTTGTGTGCAAGAGCAACACTAAGGTTATCTGGCAACGTGGCTGGTAAAGTACACAATTTGCATGCCAGTGCAAAAATAGATGCAGATTTGGCAGAAAAGCAAGTATAAATATTAAAAGTCAGGTTACAGACAAACTGCTCCCAATGGATGTGCATCTAAAAGCGCAGCAGCAAAATGGGTCTGTGACGAAGTCCGACTGTACAAACTGGGTCAGTTTTGCTGCACCCAACTTGCATAACTCGCATAAACTTTCTTGGGTTGCATTTAACACTAAATCATCATAACAGTAAGAAAATTCATGTATAATATGGTATGTATTGTATATTTTGTATTTAGTATATTTTGTACGACTAACATTTAGTGTGATTAACGTATGTACAGTTTTCTGTTGGAAGGGTATAACCTTCAGATCAGGCAATGTCAGACACATGGCCATTAGGACACGGTGTTCCTTTTAGAAGGTCATGATTTTTCCATGAAAGCCACTGATAACGCAAGTATGATGTACAAGTCCAAAGGCTGGAGGATTAAGATAGTTTTGACCAGATGGGAGAAGATAATGACACACTGACTCCTGGGGTTAAGTGGAACAGTGTCTCAAACTGCTTTTACAAAATACTAAAAGGGGACAAGTCCATTGACAAAAATTATACTGCTGCTGGTTCTGTGCTTTAGCTGAGACAAAACCGAGATGTTCTTGACGAGCTAAACACTGCGGTCATAAATTTGTTATGGAATGTGACAGTCAGCAGATCCTTGGGATCATTTGTTGATCTACTGTGTCATAAGTGCCATGCAGTTCTTAATCATCTGTGGCTTTCATAAAAAGGGTATAAATACAGTGACCTTGCATTTGGACTCTGACTTTGTCAACCAAACATTTGATTTCCATTAACTAATGTGAAGGAATAACAAAGATGTGTGAATACAAAAATACTGGAATATACATTCAGACTGATCATGAGTCCAATTTAAAACTGAACACAGCAAACGTTCTCTACTTACAAATCTAGCTTAAATAAATAAATAAAATCACAGTCGATACATGCATACCTGTGAATACCCTGAGTATTCTGTATAAAGCATCAGAGTTTTAAACAAAGACAGTCGATTCCGGTTAATCGGACCACATCTGGACACAATGGTTTTGGTCCTAATAACTGGCTGGTCCGATAAAACGAACATGCCCTATGTTACAAGATGGGACGTGCGTGGGACTTTATTGTGCGATTTACACGTATAGCGAACATACAAACAAGAACTACTGTTGCTTACGAACTTTATTCATTCTAAAATAAATTTACAAACAAGTTTTTCGAAACGATCTACAACACAATGTATGCACAATCTACAACATGCGATGCAAAATACTGTAAAAAACAAGTTCTTACTAAATTCCAGTCAACGTTTGAAGAACTTATCCAGTGTGATCTGACACGCTTTTGCTGTGGCTAAGTGGCGGCTTGTGGCTTTTTTGTAGTAAATGGAAATGTTAGGCAAAGACCTGTAGGTGGCAGTAGAGGGCAGTAGAGGGAGCGCTGTAGTGATGCCAGAGACGAAGAGTTTCTTTGGTAACCACGGATATTAAATATTTCTTATTTGCTCTTCTTTGGTCCAAATAAGCGAATAACGTTACACTTATTTAATAGGATTTGATTCGGTACTTTAGGATTTGGTCCGAATAAGTGGCTGGTCCCATTAACCGTAATCGACTGTATTCATTTCTGTAGGTACTTTTAATAGATGCAAAATGTTCAAGCTACATGTTGTTAAACCGTACCGTGATGCCATACAGTTAAAAGTGCAGTGACTTTTTAGATTTAGAAATCAGCTGATACAGAATATTATTTATATATATATATATATATATATTTGTATGTGTACAAAGCCGGATAGGACCGCACATGAAATCCTTTACAACTCCCATCAGTTTTATTTCCTGTATTCCAGTAGTTCTCTATGAGGCTATAACATGTCGAGAGATTTCGGATGCTTTGCGTCGAACCACAAAACAACGTCTTTATCAAGAGCGACTTACAACTGATACAATTTTCCATTGTATAATCCAAGCTATTGTGGGTTAAGGGTGTAGCTCAAAGGCCCAGCAGTGGCAACTTGGCAGTGCTGGAGTTTGAACCCTGAACCTCCTGGTTCAAAGTCCAGTAACTTAGTCGCTGCGCCTCCACAGTCCATTATCGTTGTGGACATATCAATGTGTTCGTGTGCACCTAAACTTTAAATGCTCTTTAGAATTAGGAAAGAAATGAATAACATGGAAAATGTTGTTCTTTTGTAGCACCAGGATCGTAATTGGCTTGTGTTTTAATCCTGAAAGACTGATTAATCACAAAGTAATATTTACACACCGTTTCACTGTCTGGTCAGTCAAGATGTTTGACGTCTGCAAATTTGACTTCTGTACTACTGTAAACTGAATACATTTGAGCTGACCCAAATTCTGCGTTAAATTAAAGCTGTCATTATGTACGTACTAAATGACCCTTAGAAGTGTATTTGAAAAAATGTAAGTTGGCAAAGTATTAAAAAAAATTATTGAGCTGCTGTAATAGACAGTCAATGGTTATGAATTATTATAAAAGTGATATTTTTGTAGAGGGCCAGCCAGTGAAGAGGAAGAAGGGCCCAGCTCCCAAGATGCTGGGAAACGAAGTGTGTAGCGTTTGCGGGGACAAAGCGTCTGGCTTCCACTACAACGTCCTGAGCTGCGAGGGCTGCAAGGGCTTCTTCAGACGGAGCGTGATCAAGGGAGCGCAGTATGCCTGCAAGAACTCTGGCCGCTGCGAGATGGACATGTACATGCGACGCAAGTGCCAGCAGTGCCGGCTCCGCAAGTGTCGAGAGGCTGGCATGTTGGAGCAGTGTAAGTGGAATGTACACACACACACACACACGTTATTTCATCATATCATCATATCATAAGTCCTCGAAGTGGCACTCGAGTGACTCTGCACCTTTGATCCCAAAAATGATCCTATAGATGGGCCTCGGACCGGATTCAGTAGGATATGCTAACGTCCAGTTCTCTTCTATTTTATTTTTTAAAGGCGTGCTTTCAGAGGAGCAGATTCGGTTAAAGAAGATGAAGAAACAGCATGAGGACGAGGCATCTCGTAGCTCAACAGCGGCAGCTCCCAGCCCTGCTCTTGACATTCCACCTCTGGCTCCAGAACAGCAGGAAATGATCGAGAAGTTGGTAGCCATGCAGAAACAATGCAACAAGCGGTCCTTCATCGACCGCCGCAAAGTGACTGTAAGTGGACCCAGGCTTACAGACAGGAGGCTCGTTTTAAATAAAATGCATTTTGGTGATGGTTTTTATTTACAAGCAACGTCTATCATAATGAGTAACACTCGTTTTCTCAGGTGCGTCTGCTAAATTTTGCCTAACTCTCTCTCTGAATTTCCCTCATTTTTCGAGCTGATTTGAGATTAGAATCATTATTATTATTATTATTATTATTATTGTTATTGAGAAGTCAGTAAGTGTATCAGTACACATTACAGGATGCAGCACTTTATTTCACGGATAAAAGAAACGTCTTCAGTCCTAAAATCGTGTGTAAGCATCGAGCATCAACTTGGTGGTGTGTGAGGGAGTGAAAAATCTGAAGAACACTTTAGACGTAATTTTAAATTGGTAGTAAAAATTGGACAGTCATTTTCATTTGTTCCTGTGCTGAACTGTACTTTGAATTGTTATTATTCCCAAAGGTTTAGTTCAATAATTTTTTATATGGTGAACCTTATGTTTATTTGTTATTTTATAGATTTTATTAATCAGTTTGAACCTCTGTTTATAGACATTTGTTTTAATTGCAGGGGACTGAAGGACTTCATTTTTTTTTTTAAATATCATTTCAGGCATCAGTAATATTTATTACTGTTATTTTTATTTATTATTGGTATTTATTTATTATTGTTATGTATTTTTAATTATTATTTTTTATTATTTAATTGTTTTTTGTTGTTGTTGTTTTGTTATTATTATTATTATTATTATTATTATTATTTAGTTCAACTTCGTATACACAAACTTTGGTTATCAGTTTAAGTGAATGTGTTTTCAGTTTTTATGTTTACATTTACAATTACGACTTGCAATTAATACATTCTTACAATCCAAGCAATGGTGGATTAAGGGCCTTACTCAGGGACCAAACTGTGCCCGAGGTGGGATTTGAACCTTTGGTCCATAGTCCAGTGTCTTACCCAGTAGGCCACCACAGTCCCATGTGCATCAGTACTATTGGTTAATCCAAGAGTAGGCATTTCAGGTTTAAAACACCAAAAACCCTAAAAATCAAGTTTAAGGTTTTTCCACAGCAACTACACAAGGTACAGACAAACCCAGAAGAGCTGATTTGTTCTAACGCAGTTACTAGAGATGAAAACATAGGATTATTTTAGGTATTTAACAAGTTCGCTTTTCTTATGTAAATGTTCCTCATAAGAAACAAACTAATAACCACTCGTGCTTGATTATTTGACTCAGCCATGGCCACAGAGTCAGGACCCCATGAACCGGGAGGTCCGACAGCAGCGTTTCGCTCACTTTACTGAGCTGGCCATCATGTCAGTGCAGGAGATTGTGGACTTTGCCAAACAGCTGCCTGGCTTCCTGGAGCTCACCCGTGAGGACCAGATCGCCCTGCTCAAGACCTCTACCATAGAGGTCAGTGTGTTTATTAATCCTTTTGGAATCATGCATTTTTAGTGTCAGCTGTCTGTTATGTACAGATGAAAATATGGTGCTGGGTATAGGTTGGAGCTTTCTGCCCCCCAGTGGCGTTAAATAGCAATAGCATTGTACAATCTCAATTCGTCTGTTGTGTTGTTTTTGTGCTTTGTAATATGTTATTTTGTGTACACTTTAAAAAAAAATGTAGATCATGCTGCTAGAGACGTCACGGCGCTACAACCCAGCAATAGAGAGCATAACTTTCCTCACTCCGGACTTCAGCTACAATAAAGACGACTTTGCTAAAGCAGGTGTGGAAGCTCTTAAATCATATATATATATATACACACACACACACACACACAGTTGAATCCGGTTAATGGGACCAGCCGCTTACTCGGACCATATTCTAAAGTATCGAAACAAATCCTATTATATACGTGTAATGTTATTTGCTTATTTGGACCAAAATTCCGTTTAATCAGACCAAAGAACGTGAGAGTGATTAAGAAAAAGAAGCCACTTAGAGCGAATGCAAAGCTGATCAGTGAGATCTTAGAGGATTTTTGGGCTCCCCGGGAGAATTTATATTTTTAAAGGACGCTAGGAAATGCATTGAAACTTTGCGCCGCTATTTCATGCAGGAGGGAAATGAAGGCAATCCCATTGCTGCGTTAGATGTTTGTGCTGATTTTGTCGATGCAGTCCGTCAAGAGAACGCGTCAGATCACACTGGATAAGTTCTTCAAACCTTGACTGGAATGTAGTAAGAACTTGTTTTTTTACAGTATTATTACTTCGCATGCTGAGTACCTATACATTGTGTTGTAGATCGTTTCCA
>JAVSBV010005618.1:0-12793 GCA_033117975.1 Parotocinclus spilosoma
CAAACCCAACTTTTTAAATAAGATATTGTAAATTTGGACTAATCTAAAACTGGCGTAGACCTCTCTGCTGTAAAAAAAAAAAAAAAAAAAGAAAAACAACAATCAAATCGAATCGTGACCCTAAAATTAGAAATAAAATCGAATCGAGGATTTAGAGAATCGTGACACCCCTATTATATTGTAAGACTGAATTAATTGTAAGTCTCTCTGGATAAGGGCATCTGCGTTAATGACATAAATGTAAATCCTTCCAGCTTTTGAAACTGCCTTAGATGGCTTTTCCAGTCAATTCCATTCAACTCAGCAATCTGCTTATTGGTTTTCTACAACCACGGGACATGTTTTCACTGCAGTCATTTTCAAATAATATCCCCTTAAGCTTTCGTATAGAATATTTAGTACATATAACATATTTAGTATGATGTTTAGACCATGTCCAGATCGCTAACTAACTCAATAACTCCTATTTTTACATAACATTTGTGGATGTCAAGTGACACAGCATACATTGCAAATCTGAATCCAAAAAGATGGCCTTTTTGGCCAGGTAGCATGGCTTCTTTGTACAACATGTTGGAGTGCAGCATGACTGCACCTATTACACTTTGTCATCTTATCACAGCTCAACCAAATTTGGGTGTGTTATTCTGTAACAGGAACACTGAAAGAATGACTAAAATTCTAGTCCAAATGCCACGACTGGAGTCCAGAGCTATTAAGTTTCTTTCACAATAATGGATATTATGGCTGGGTACACAGGGCGTGAACAATCGGTGACACAATAGGTAACCATAATAGGTAACAGGTAACTTATTAAACTGTCTTAAGGTTTTATGTTGGTTAGAAAGCTCTTCGGCTAAAACTCCCTGTATAGGAGGTAGCCAGCCAGCAGATAGGTAGATATTGAGAAAGATCAGACCAATACTCAATAAAAGCAGCAGTCCAATCGGGTAAACATCTGTCTTGGAGAAGTAGTGGTATGAGATATGTATCTATTTGTGTATCTGTGATAAGATCTTAATTTTTCTTTTAACCATGTACAAGCTTATATTATCGATTATGTCACTCACTTAAAAATAATAATAAACAGTTAAAAGTATGCCTTAAAACTTTATATATTCAATGTATCATTTAGCCAGGTGGGACAGACTATGGTCTATGCAACATAAAGCTTAGTTTGAGCTGTGCATTGCACAAATGAATCGTTTGAAGATGATCATACAAATCAATAATGATGGCTTTAACAAACACTTTTTTTAAAAAGAAGTGTAGGAAAGAAAGGTGCCATTAAAATTGAGTGTGCACTAGGGGTGGGCGATATGGCCCTCAAATAATATCATGATATTTTAGGGTACTTTTGCGATAACGATATATTTGGCGATATATACCAACAACATAAAATTGCAACAAAATATATTTTATACTTTAGGCCAGACTATATATATTTTTTTATTTTTTATTTTTTTTTGTATTTCTTGGATTCGCCGCAGCAAAAATGGTTGATATTCGGGGAAAAAAATTAAAATTTTTTGTAATCTTTTTACGCCCTCTGATGGAGAGCCAACCGTTTTCTTCTGTTCATTTAATTTTTTTCCAGATTCATTTTAATTTAATTGTAGGTTAAATAAATGTTATTTTAAAATAAAAAAATATTTTAATTTCTTCCTCCTTCCTTGTACTGACACCACATAGTCCTTGTGAAAAGTGCTGAAAAATAAATAATTTTTTTACCTCACTCCTCAGTAGATTCTTAAGTAGGGACATAAAAAGTAATAGAAAACGTCTGGCCTTAAAATACCTGACCTCGTGGCATTTTTGACTTTCTTCGTACTATGTGCTTCTGCTTTAGGTGGTGAAACAGATTCGATTTGTTGTTACAGACCTTTTCCATAGCTTCTATATTCTATTTTTTTTATTATCTGATATTTTGTACCGAAACCACCTCCACACTACCGAAGTCACTCCCCTTTTTGGGACAATCTCCCCCACCACACAACCCACTTTTTGCCATATCTGTTGCTCTACCTATGAGTCACGTCACGGATGTACGCCATACTCTTTGTAAATCCATTTCATTATTACATAAAGACACCAGAATATCATGATATGGATGCTAGAAATAGTTATAAAAAAATGATACTGGTATTATCGCGAACGAGACAATATGGCACACCCCTTGTGCATCTCTTTATTAGCTTCCCCATGGTGATAAATGACTAAGGGAATTACCTTGGTAAAACTATGGGAGACTTTTTTAGACATCAACAAAATGCCACACAAGGTGTTGTTTTTAAAAACTGGAGTAATAACCATTCATTTTCTAAGAACAAAACAAAACTATCTTACTTCTTTCTCATAATCATTCTTTCAGGGTGCCATTATAAAGCTTAATAAGTACTAATTTAATATCCTTACAGAGGCGATGACAATCACAAATAAAGACATGTTCAAAAGAAACCCTATTGAGAATTTTTAATTTTCCCAGGTAAGTGATATGTAATAAACACACTTGGACAAAAAAGTCGGCATGAGTGATGAGTGCTGGGAAATCTAGTGAGCATATATATATATATATATATATATATTATAGAATATAAATTTATTGGTTATGCAAAGAAACGATTTTCAGGTACACATGCTGCCCGGGGCTTTTACTCCTGCATCTGGAGGGTAATATAATTCTGATGTTTTTAGTGGGCTGTATTCTAAATAAACCTAGATGTTTGTGTAACTGACTGCCATTTTTACAAAAAAAAGAAAATAAAAAGCATGTGTTGTTCATATTTAAATATAAAGATAGCAATTTACACCTGCAACTGACATTAAAATTGCCTTTAATCAGGCAGTAATATCTGCTTTTCTGTATTGCTTTTTAGTTCTCTTCTCCTGAGCTGAAATTTACATGCCATCTGGCTTCAACATAATATTCCTTAATAGAAAACCTAGTTTAAAAGGTCCACTTAGTTTTAAAGGTCCACCTAGTTTTAAAAGGTACTTCAAAAGATTATTATAATGGTTATTAATTCACAAAGGCAATACTAAGCACGGTCTAAATACACAATTGTCTGCTGGCCGTGTTTAAACAGCTTTGAACTATCTCACTTGGTCAATATTGGCATTAAAGACTTTAAACATTAAACAGAGTGAGCACATTTTAGTACAGCAAAAGCTCAGACAGCCATGATTAACAGCATCATCACTACGAGACAGGATCCATCCATCTTTATCACTCATTATGACCCAGCCTTGACCTACTTGGGTTTATCTGACAGCTCTTGTATAATTCAATAGGCCAAGCTTGACAATAGTGTGACCTTTTCAAGAAGAAATGTTTAGTGCATATGCAAAATCACAAGATCTGTGAATGGAAACAGATTCAGCTATAACTTTGTTTATAAACCAAATCCACAAGCAATATCATCTGGACTGAATCTAATTACAGGTAATTGTCTCATTTACAATTTTTCCGACCTTGAAATGGCAATCCGATTATACACATAAACACTCACTCAGCAGAAATCCACTCAGAATTTAGAATGTTTCCTTAGGCAAGCAATATGCAGTATGATATTCTCTCTCCAGTGCATGATGTAGGGAGTCACGTGGTGGGAAGGTTCAGTTCTGCATGTGGAGTGGAGTGAGGAAATGCCACGAGCACAACAACGATCATTTTTATATTTCAGTTTCAAAACATTACATCAGATATTCAACACTTTATTATCAAATAAGCTTTGTGTTAATAATTCTGCCCTAATGTAAGTTCATTTAAGCATGTTAAAGGTAGGCTATGATTTTTACAGCTCATCTTACACTACTCGTTTTATGAAAATCAACTTACGATTCATCTGTCAGAATATATCCCCATCATAAATCAGGGAATACCTGTACAGCGATAAGAGCAGACGTTGGTATTGCAGGTACAACCTTGTGTGTTTAGTTCATTAATGTGTTAATTATGGGTATCTTAATAACATATGCTCATTAAAGATGAACTCAAAAACTTTGGCCAAACACCAAACTTCTGAGCACACCAGGACAAAAACAAGGTCCAAAAGGTTTGATTTTCTATTTGAGTTTATTCTATTTGATTTAGCCAATTACCAGAGGTCTTTACAAAGAGCAACTTGCAACTGCTACAATCTTTCGGACCGTAAATTAATCTTTTAACTCTACTAATAAATAAGTATGACCTGTGCATGGCATTTAATTAGAACATTTCTAAGCATCGAAAGCTGCATTAGGTTGCATAAAAGGATATTTGTAAGAATGAAACGGCATAAACATACAACATAATTATATTCAGACATGCAAAAGAAATTTCTTTCAATGGTTTTCAGACCACGATCTAAAAATGACAGAACTGCTTTGAGAGGAACATGTGGTTACATGGGGACTAAATAACAGGAACTTTATTTCCAAAAGAAGGGTTTTCACTTAAATGAAGTTGCAGAGTGTTAACACTCGCGGTTATCACCATTTTCTCTATTTAGTTTAAACAGCTAATCAATGAAGTTTCACATGCTCAGCTAAAACACCCCTTTATAAAAGGCCTTCTTGTAGAGTATAAATTAAATAGGGGCATCTGCGAAAGTTATGATTTGTAATTGTTGGTTGTGTAAGTACAATTTATATTACTAATACTATATTTTAAAGGCAATTACTACATATGTTTAAACAAATAGCATTTTCTGTGTCGTATAGAACACTGAGGAGATGAAAAATAAATTGTGACATCATTTTAATACTGAGAACTTGCTCAGGGCATCACGTACAGCACATGGATGTGAGGTGGTGTCAAGAGTTAAACACCGGTTTATGGTGAAAAGAAAAGAAGGGAGTCTGAGACAACCTGGCAACCATGTTCCATCCTGCTAGCCGCTTTCATGACATCTCAGACAAAAAAAACCAACTGAAATAGAGTACATGTTCTACGAAATTCAATTGAATTTTATTTATTTATATAGCGCTTTTTACAATGGTGCATTGTCTCAAAGCAGCTTTACAATATTACATTATCTTAAAAGGCCAATCCCAAGTTATAAGATTATGACTACATTATTAAGTCCATATAAACATGCACAGTGGGTATTTAACAACAGACACAAGGTTACACTGAAACTAGTCATACATACTCAGATCGGGCAGATTAAGTTTAATCAATTAACGTAATGCATCTCTTGGATGGAAACCAGAGCCAAATTGTCTTCCTCCCAGGGTTTTTCCTTAAAACGTTTAGTTTTTCCTTTCCACTGATGACATAGGCTTGCTCAGTGTGGGTTGGACCTTAGGTATTATATATAATTATATTATATAATTGTAAAGCTGCATTGAGACAATGTTCTACTGTAAAAAGCACTATATAAATAAACCTGACTTGACGACGATAAGCTCCAGTGGTGTTTGTGAACCCTTTGATCACCTCACATCCAGAAAGATTTGGTTGAAAGGTTGGTTTACGATTAAAAAATATTAAAGCCAGTTGCATCTTACATTGGTAAGGACTAGCCTCTGATTTCCATGTTGCCCAGCCCTTTTTAGAAAGCTATTATCAGATCAAACTGCACCATGAATACTGTATATGGCAGGAGTGGAACATTTCATCAGTGTTCATCAGGAATTCAATTCCCAAGGCCTCTAGACGAAGGAGGGGCCAGGAATGAAAATACATTCCAAACAGGTGTGATAGGGTCACAGAGACTATATTTACACAGGGCCTGGTAAATGGTTGAAATGTGCACTGGAACTTGTAGTCAAGTGTAACCTCTGGTCCCAAACAAAGGATCATGTGTGTTAAAGGCAAATTGGCAGATATATGTCTGCATTATGTGACCAAATATCAAGACACAGAAGGCAAAACAGATATGATATGGAACTTGATCACTAGCCTACAGCTTGTACTCTCTCAAGTAACAGAATGCTCAAATTAAAACTTAAAAAATGTAAATTATACCCACATGGACTACAGTGAGTGCATGGTGAGAGTAACAAATTTTATTACGAAGCTTACACTGGGGGAAGAGCAGCACCTAGATGAGTTTTAATTTGCATTTTAACGAAAGGGAACAGATCCAGCTGAGCCTGCATTTGCAAAAGCCTGGAGAAAAACAACACCTGGTTTATAAGGAAAAATGGAAACGTGTAACCCACAGTCCACTTTGATTTCAATCCTTAATGGGAAGCAAACTGGTTGGTGTCCATCTGTGCCATAGAGAACAAATGGTACAGGTTTAGAACGTGGCCATCAAGATGTAAACTAAAAGTGGGATGATATGCAAAGTGTCTCAAAGGGATAAGGGATAAACTCTAAACTCAATCTATAAAAACAATCATTTGAGGAACAAGGGGTTCCTAGACAAAGGAAGCTTCCCATCCTGGTTGGACAAAATTCTGTTTTCAAATTCAGCAACCCACAGGGTCTAGTGTGACTATATCTACTCTGAGACACTGAAATAATCTTTTGTGGGAAATAAACAAATGCACACCCAGCTGTACTGTGGTAATGCCATGGCATGGGTTCGACAGGTAGGTCACCATTTTGGCAGTAAAAAACATCTTAACATAAGCAATTGTTTATGAAAGGGCATAAACGTGGACCATTGTAAGTGAGCAAGTCCTAGTGGGTCGATCACAAATACAAAATGCCAGAAGAGGGATGAACACTGTCTATTCTTTGTCCTCCAAGAGCTTGAACTGAGCGGTCTTTCTTTTTCGACAACCCACAGCTTGAATTTGCACTGTAGCAACTGTAGACCTTTTAAAAAGCCTCATAGAAATGCATAAAGAGTCTTCCCAGAAATGCCCACACACTTTTGAGGGAGACAATTTATGAAGGTGGTTTAAGTGCAACTCCCAGACTCTCACACATAAACCATGCGAATAAACTTACAAATATTTATCTGTATACACCTCGTGTCTACAATGAAATTCATTGTGAATATGACCAATCCATGAGGCTTAGTGGATATCAACCTGAAGCCCACCTCAGCATAAGCAATCGTTTAAGGTACAGAACTAATGGACATCCACTTGGAGCATGGTGAGTGATCACATAAACAAAATGTCAGAGGAAGATTAACTTCATCTTTTATTGATTTGATAAAGCTTTTGGGAGTTTGGACTCTGATGTCTGCTTGGGCATCTGGTTAAGAGTACAACCCAGGATCTTGGACCAAGTGTAAGCTGACTCTCCCATTCTGCATTCATGTGGGAAAAACAAACAAATGGGCGTTGGCATGAACCATGGTGACCACTCCATATAGGTTTTGAGCATATGATCATTCGGCTCAAACCATAACCTTATCAAGGTGGATAATAACAAAAGACGTGATCTCAATAAAGTAATGATTTGAAGAGGGGGTCCTACTTTATGAAAGACCTCCTGAGGACTATAAAGCCTGTATTTTTAGAAACCTTGAGTCTGGGAATTTGAAGAATTGGAAGGAAAGTGAAGCCATAGCACAACCTCTCAGACACACAAGAGTCAGCTGTGGAAACAGCTTACCCATGTGTATCCCACAGACTCACGGGAAGGGAAATATTTGCCGAAACAAAATAATAGGCATCCAAGTGCATCACGTCAACAGCATCCTGGAGCTTCAGTGCACATAGCCATCAAGGTTTGTTTTTAATTGATTACCTACGAAATGTTATGACTGATCTCTATCTCTGAGGGGTTCCTAGATTAAAAACGCACTCCATGGGCTTGGACTGAGGAACCCTGTGTAGCCCTATTGTGGATTTGACAAGCATAGCTTGTGTGCAAAAAAATGACAACAAATACACACCCACCTGCACCATTGTGACCACATGGCACGGGTTTAGAAGGTAGATCACCGTCTTCGTGGCGAATTTAAAGCCCACTTCCACTCCAAAAGTCACACAAAGAGCAACGAGCAGTAGGTTCTTGCCCAGACTGTCCTCTTTTTGTCTCCGCGTGTCTCTGATGGCCTCCCTGTGCGCTTTGAAGACGTTGATATTGCGCAGGGCCACGATTACCTCCGCCACTGAAAGCACGGTGAAAATAAGGCTCTCGCAGGCGCGCTGGTGCGGGCTGATAAAAGCGGCGCACTCTGGGCCTCCGTTTCCTTCAAACTTGGGGTCCACTCCGCCGTACATCCAGTCCAGCAGGCTGTAGATGTTATAGCGGGACATGTTCCTCTTCTCGTATTGGAACAGATACGAACAGGACGGAATGAATGAGAGGACGCTGACTTCTTGTCGAAACATGAACTGCGGTTGTCGAAAGCCGAGTTCAGAAGAGCGAGAGGAGGAATAAATGTGGCCAACGAGACTTCTCGTTATTTTGAAATAAACTACTGTCGCTGGGTCCCCCTATTTCAATACAGTTTTACACTAAATAAACTACATACAGCGACCATTTCCACACAACGTCTACAACCATCCTGGTTGTATCAAAAACTGAAAAACACACGTCCTAAAACGCTATTGCCTTAATATTAGATGATCGGGGGAAAAAAGATGCATTACAGTACTGCTTAGCCTCCGAGGCTGATCCTCTTCTATACAATCCTGGATGGCAGGCAGGTAGTAAAATTAGGAAACCTGCCCAAACATAGCGATCAGTCATTTACACATTCCGACTGCAGGCTAATAAGAGGTGGCGGCGTGACACGCTAAAAAACCGGGAGCAAACCGAAAAAGCTTGACGAAAATTTAGCGATTAACAGCGAGACAAATGTACGTGTCTTGTAATCAGTCCTTTCTAATGACCCCGATCATAAGAGACAGTTCTTCTCCATCCACAGTATCCCAGCGATCGACCTCACCCCGCTCTTTTTGCAAAAACGTCAACCTCGTCCGCATATCACGTACTACGCCTTCTATCCTATCACACCCGTATTCGGAGATTCCCACCTATTTACAGCGCTGTCTATGATTGGACGAACGAATCACATGGACTCCACCCCTTTTGTAATTGTTCCTTTATTAACGCTTTCCTCTCCGTACTTTAAAATGGCAACTTAAAACACTGACGCGTTGGCATTTTCCGGTGAAAGCAGGACAGTTGACATCATATTATAGCAACTTTTTATGAGGGTAAATTACAATGGCTATTATTACAATATTAACTACAACAACAATAGGATTTGAATATAAACATGGGTGGGATTGTGGCATGGCGATTAGCACCTCTACAGGCACGTGTTGGAGCCCTCGTCTGGCTGCTGTCTGTGTGATGTTTGTATGTTCTCCCTGTGTGTCCAAGAACTCCAGTTTTCTTCTCACAATCATGCTGACTGTTGGACCCCAGACCCCTTAATTAGATACAATTTTTATACATATTCATTCAAAACATTAGAATTACCTCCTTGTGTCTACACCCATTGTTCATTTGATCAGTTGCATTGCTAAGAATGATCCACTACCCAAATAGTACCTGGTCTGTGGTGATTCTGTGGACGTCCTGACCATTAGAGTGCAGAGGAAAGTATGTAGAGAAACAGATGAACTACATGTGAGCCACATCAGTTTGAAAAAAATATGTATGCTTATTTACAGGTCTTGTCATAGCTGCTAACCAAGGAACAGGCTTTGCTAAAATAAATAATTTTAATATTCAGAAAAATAATACCAGTGTCCAGTGTCTGGATTCAACAGAAGTAGCTATTGCATGCTATTGTGTGTCGTCTCCGTTTCCCATTTTAGATTTGCACTTATTCCTTTATCTGCAAGAAGAAAACAACTAGTATGCAGTTACTAGGTGGATTTGTATTATTATTTACAGCATTAATTAATTCATGGTCATATCAAGCACATTGTGAGTGAATACTGAAGCTGTGCTTCCTTTGCCTTTTCGCAAAAGGTACAACAGTGGGAGTGAATAAGCATAAACTAGTATTTCTTGTAATGAGAAAAACATTAGTGAATGTACAACTCCTAATGATAACACTCCTGTTATGGATGATCTGTCTGAGTTTAAAATTGACTTTGAAGGAACCATCACCATGCTCTATGATTTTGTAACATCTTTAGTTCCCACCTCTTTGCTTTCAGTCAACCAGCAACAGGAATTTTATTTCATAAACATGCTCTTCATCCTTTTTTGATAGATACAGTTTTCCTATGTCTACTGGACTAAGTTTAGACGGCCAGAAATCAAATCACAAATAAACACAAATTCTGACAGATCCTGCTCCTGCCACCTTGTCTCAGGTCTTGTTATGCCCAGCCCTAAAATCTTTCTAGATTTTTAATATTTTCTGTATATATTTTATATGGTCATATATATATTGTCACCATTTCCCATTAAAAAAATTAAATGAATAGCAAAATCAATCTGCTTCTGGGAATTTATGGAATTTATTGAATGGGTAGGGTATAAAGTGTTTAATAAGTTGATGTGCTTTTCAAGCATATGATGATTAAAAAGCTTTACTTTCCTTATATTATAGTGTATTCATTGCTTACAAAATATGGAAATAAACAGAATCGTAGAGGAACAAAATATTAACGAATGCATGAATATGATTTTTTGATATATAATCAAAAAATATCTGCTACTCCAAAACAAAGGCTCCTTGGTCATTTTATTTGTTGATCTTTGTGGTTATCTGGAGTCCTACAAACTGCTGTCTGCTGACTGTCTGGCAGGCCTGTCAATTGCACAGCTGTGAAAGAAAATACAATAGGTTTATTCTATAATTGCACATATTTTATCCAAATTTGTCACTTCACAATAAGACTGAGCTGGTGTAGTACAGATAAAAAAAATTACAATGCAGCAGCTGGTTTGCACTGGGTATTTACAAATTACATGGGATAACCATTACAATTTGTGGGTCGTAAAAAAGCATTATTCAAATGCTTAAAGGATTAGTAATGGTATGTGTTTGGGAGTAGGCGATCCCAGGTTTAAGTCACTAGCATAGATTGACAATTGCATTACCATACTAATTCAGCAGCTAAAACAGGACCAGTCCAGTACTGACTAGCATAAAACCAGTTTGAACCAACATGGAACATGGAACACGTACAGTCTTGCTGATTGACTACCTTCTGATAGTATTTGTTTTTTAGCAGGATCTATTAATATCAGATTTTAATATTCAAACTACTAATACATAATAATGCTCAGGGAAAGTTTTTTTTATTATCAGTCAGTTGGCTATGCTGCAATATTCTAATATTGCCTACATTAAATCAGAATGTAATTTATTATTGAATTGAATCTGCTACTAAACACATTGCACATTGGTTGCTGGGAGGTGGTTTCTTGTTACACGATGTCTCATGTGATCCATTGCAGCACTGTTACCTTCTAGTTCTCCTCTTATTAACAATGCTGTTGAAGTTAGTGCTGCTGGAGTCTCGTGCCATATTTAGCAATGTATCATTTTTAGAGACTCTGTGTTCTGGACATGACTAACTACACATTCTGTTTCTGTCCAAGCTGTTCTTCTGGCACTAGTTCCAGTTCTCACTCCAAGCTATACTACTGGCAGCAGTCCCAGTCCTCATACTTTTACCCAAACAGATTGGAGGACACTAACACCCCTCCTACTGTTGAATGAGGATTCCATGCCACCAGACATGCTAGATGACTCAAGTACCATCAGTGACTACAATTACACCGGAATAAATGATGAAAAGCAACTCATTCATATTCCCTATTCTATTTTAATTTTTAATTATACAATTTTATTCAATTCTATATTTTATTTGACTTTATTAATCACATTTGCTGTTATAATTATTTTACTTAGCATTTGTGTAATTAAACTTTTATTATAAATTATAATTTGATTAACTAGAAGGCTTAATTTTCTTAATTAAAGAAGGCTGGTTCCTTTTTGAGTCTTGGTTTTACCAAGGTTTCTTGCTTATCACATATAAAGGGATGTCCTTGCCACTGTTACTCTCTGCTTGCTTATTTGGGGTTGTGGGCTTACATATTTGTAAAGCTGATGTGAGACAACACTCTACTGTAAAATAAAACACTACATAACGCAATCTAACACTTTAAAAAAATTGCTCTGGAGGTATTTTGTCTACTATTGAAATTAATACTTGAGAATATTATAGTAATAATTAATAGTCACATACTCAAACTCCATGCATGTCTGCCTGTGACAAACACTGTTTTACCTGTTTTTATGCATTAACAGTTTGCTATTTGAAATATTAGGAGGCTTTTAAATGGTCTTTTAAAAAACGTTTATCCTGTTGTTTTTAATTGAGGTTAAAATGTACAACATAAATATGATATAGTATTATTATAATAATGTAGAAATTTGCTACTTAATTCAAACCACATAATTATTCATACATAAAAAAACTGCATTTGCTTTTATTAATGAGAAGAACATTAAATTATAGTTTCTTATCCTCTAGCTCAGGCTCACTTTGACCAAAAGTGACATTACTTAAAAGTAAGTTTTGATTAAGGTAAGTCTTTGAAATACTTAAAGTATTTTTTCTTTCATTTTAGTTAAATCCCAGTTGATTGAACATTAACTTACGACATACAGCAGAGCAGAGTCATTGCAATGAAGGTGATCGGCAGAATATAAATGGTGGTGTGGGGAGCATGGACATAGAACTGTTGCACCATTTGTTTAGAAATTCCTTCAGTTCTCCCTTCTGTAACTGTATAGTAGCTGCAGGACACAGGCGGTGCATTAACACAGCTGCCATGGTACTAAAGACTCCAAACAGTAACTTCGGTTATGCACTAGAAAATGCTACTAAGTAATCAGTTATTTATTTATTTATTTGGCTTCTTTAACGTCGCTATCAGCATCAGTGGCCATGTAAGCGACACACACAAGGTTAT
>JAVSBV010005638.1:0-12791 GCA_033117975.1 Parotocinclus spilosoma
TTAATGTTGTTGCGTTTTTGTAATTTGTAATTGTGCTTAGTTAATGTTGTTGTGTTTTTGTTAATGTTGTTACGTTTTTGTAATTTGTAATTGTGCTTAGTTAATGTTGTTGCGTTTTTGTTAATGTTGTTGCGTTTTTGTAATTTGTAATTGTGCTTAGTTAATGTTGTTGTGTTTTTGTTCATGTTGTTGCGTTTTTGTAATTTGTAATTGTGCTTAGTTAATGTTGTTGTGGTTTGCACTTTACAGCCACCGTATGATCTGCATGTTTCTGTAGTGTGAACGTCTCACTTGAGCCCAGTGATGCGTATGTACACCGCGCCTTCGTCACCAACAACAAAACACGTCATCCCAGGCTACTCAGTGTATAAAGTTGTAGTGGATGTGATAACAGCTCATATGTGGAACAGAAAACGTCTCGCCTGATGAACATACTCAGGTCAAGAAGGCGAAAAAAGGCCAACCGACCGCTACACTGATTAGGCTGTTGTCTCCTTATACATAGCTTTGAGATTCTTTATTTTTCTTTGGCATTTTGTCCTTGATCCTTTGTAGCCACAGTTTGCCATTTCTATTTGTCATTTAGCAGACTTCCTTATTCTGAGGGACTTACAATTCAAAGAATTGTGGGTTAAGGGCCTTGCTCAGGGACCCAACTGTGGCAGAGGTGGAATTGAACCCTGGACCTTTTGGTCCATAGCCCAGTACCTTAACCACTAGGCTACCACAGTTGCATTAGTTGGCAATTGTTTTAAACACAACTCTATTTTGGTCGGTTCCTTCCAGCTTTGCTTAAATGGCTTAATTTCCCCAGATATCAAGCACATCTCCAAATTCTGTTATGCCGCACTCATGACAGACTCATGAAATCCGAACTGACCATTCTCATTCAAGTCGCATGTCTACGGTTCGGATACTTACCTGATCTTGGACCACATATGAAAGTGACTCAAATCCGATATGAAAAGATTAGATATGACACGTCCACACTGACCTAGGCAGCCACTAAATTTATGGGTTGTCAGATTTCACAGTTTGTAAGTAGGCGATCCATTACTCAAATGTTTGTGCATGAGCACTGAAAACTTAAGTTTTGAACAGTTTGTCTTCATTAACTTGATTGCAGCATGTTTGACATATAGGAATAAAATAATATTTTTATTTACAAGAAACAAGTTAAATTGTCATTTTTCCCTTTTTTTTTAACAGTATGTCTGTATTGCATCCGAAAACTGTTGTGTTTTTAACAGTGCTTTTTATCAATATTATCTACTTGTAATTAAGTACTGTATTTTGTTTTGTCCTTAACAGACTCGGCAATCGATGCAACAAAACCACTTGATGGCAACTCAACATTCGTCAAACTCAGAAACCCAGCTACAGGTTTGAACAAAATCTTTGATCTTTTACAGCTTTAATGATTGCTGGTTTGCAACTCCAGTCATCATGACATGCAGTTTTCAGTTTTAAGTACTCCCAACACACCTGAACCTGACTGGAGTTAAGAGCCCATTGACACTGATATTCTCTAATCTGTGTTTTAGGTTCTGCATCTCAGTACCTGTTCAGTAGTGGGGATGTGCGAGTGTATGAGGTGAAAGCATTTATTGAAGAGTTCCATTCCTGGTTTATTGATCAAACAGTTAAAAGTGGTAAGAACACAACTAGTTTTTAAACAATGAGACCAAAAACACATTATGTTGTGAAAAAACTCGAATGTATCGTAAACCGAGGAGTTTAGATACACTGTAGGTGTAGACTACCTTAAAACTACATACTTAAAGCACTTTCATTATTGTATAGTTGGCAAAATCATTAACACAAAGCCTGTTTTTGTTTTGTAATTTATCGAATAAGCATTTGAAAAGCAGAATTTGTTCAACGTTTAACGTTAAAGGGATTATTATTTTAACTGATCAAGTGTTCGTGCTCTCTCATTATAATAGGAAACCTTTTTTTTACCAAATTCACTTCTTTTGGGCTTGTTTCACTTGCGGGATCTGGCAACCTAATGTACAACTTTCAAAATGGCTACCAAACACTTTTTGAGGAGACTGAAAAGCAGTATATGCATGACTAAATTAAGTAATTAAATGAAATAATAATTAATAAAAAATATATTTGTTTGATGCAAGTTTGCATTACATCCTTGTGTGAGATTATTGAGTAGTTACAAAGTTGAAATCTGATTGCATGAGTCATATAGTCTGAGTTTTGCTATTATTTGATTACCTATGTGTATGTAAAAATGTTGATTGGATTACGGACAATTGTTAATTTTAATAAATAAATAAATAAATAAGTATTTTCAAGCCATACATCTGAAGCCCAATACCAAAGGTAATACTAAAAAAACATCACCCCAAGTACTCTGTAAATTACTTTTTAACCTACTGTAATATGGATGTAACCTTTGCATTATTTGCATGGCATTAAAACATTAAATCAAAGCATGGAGGTTAATGTATGTTAACAAGTTTGTAAATTATGGATGGCATTTGACTGTATCTGGTATCATGATGGTCCTAGAAGTGGGTTATGTGACAATTGTGTATGGTTGGCCCCATGATCTGAATTCATAGTGAAATTGTGAGAAATATTGTACTAAACAACTTTTATTGCATGTACCAAAAAACACTGACATGCTGGCCTAAGTTGTTTTTTATAACAACCAAGGGCTGAATTATTCACTAGTCCATATCATGCTTCAGACACATAAATCAATAATAGCCTAAAGTGGATGAGTTCTTAGAATTAGTTTGTTTGGCTACATGCATGTCTGATAAACACTCTTTAAAATAACTGACAAGTGTTAATCATTACAATGTGACGTTCTTGCCCATGCTCTGCTGGAAAATTTGGGTCTGGCATGTGGATGTGACAAATACCACCTATCTAAACTTAATCGCACATTAAGTACACCTTTATGGCGATGTTGTTTCCAAGTAGCAGTTTTTAAATAAGCATTTGTGCATTCAGGAATAGTTTGAGGATCCTGATAAAGAGTTCAAGATGTTGACGTGGCCTCGGTCTCCTAAATCTCAGTAAGATCAAGCATCTTTTAGATGTGCTGAACAAACAAGACCAATTCCTGTTTGCCCCATCTCTCAATTTATAGGACTAACATCTTGATGCCAGTTTTCACATGCCAGTTTCAGGGTTCTTTGTGAAGTCCATGCCTGGATAATGGTGGTATGAGGGGCCTCTACACTAAATCAGGCAGGTGGTTTTAATGATATAGCTGATTGGATTTTATACAGTACACGCTGCAAAGCCAATAGCTGTTTGCAAAGCAGATATTGCAAAATATCCAAAGAAAGGACTGGAATGTCTGGTGCAAAGAAATAAATCTCTTCAATGAACTTATCAGGAAGCACCCTAAACTATAGTATACACAATCAGATATG
Organism: Parotocinclus spilosoma; assembly: GCA_033117975.1. Classification (NCBI taxonomy): domain Eukaryota; kingdom Metazoa; phylum Chordata; class Actinopteri; order Siluriformes; family Loricariidae; genus Parotocinclus; species Parotocinclus spilosoma. The sequence continues at coordinate 3,408 of JAVSBV010005638.1, forward strand.
CAGGGACCACGTATGGGGTTCAACAACTCTGCAGGGAGAAATAACAATAAACAATATAGGAATTCAAAAGACTTTACTGATACTGATATTTTTACTGTGCCAAGAATGTTATCCAACAAACTGGATTAACAAACATTTTAAGCAATTTAAAGTGCTGCTCTTGGATTATGCGATCATTATTTTATTTAAATAAGAAATTAATAGATCCTTAGAATATGGTGGTAACATTTATGTGGTTGTATATATTTTTACTAGGGTAAGTGGTTTCTATTAGTTATGTTATGCAGCTTTCGTTTAGTTAATAAATAAATATGTGCGTGACTGTGATCCAACATAGAGTCATCTAGTTGTGTATATTGGTCAACAATTCAGTTTGAATAGGTTCAGTAAACAACCAATGAAAACTAAGTTGGTTCGGTGGGGAGCACCACCACCATTCTGGTCCTGGGTTCAATTCAAGGTTAGAACAACCTGGGCCCTCTCTGTATGGAGTCTGCATGTCCCAACTTGACATTTACTTGAGTGTGTATATATGACTAGTCTTCAGATAACCTTGTGTGTGTGTTGCTAAAACGGTCACTGATGCTGATAGTGATGCTAAATAATCCAAATAAACAAACCTCAACAGTATCAAGGGCTGGCTAGATTATGTTCTGTGTGTAGACTATTTTAGCTATATGTGCATTGATAGTTGCCTATTAATAGTCATTGCTATAATTTTGTCCATGTGTGTGAAAGTGGCTGTACCTCCATTATTACTTTAAATTTCCTGGGTAACATGAGGCACGCGCATTGTGGATGTTTGGTTTAGTTCAGCAGCAGATTGAAATTGTGTAGTGTGTGAAACCTAGTTGTTTGGTGTGCTATGGACATTTTTCTCATTCAGCATTAACACCATTGAAACTCAGTCGTGTAAGATTAGTTGAAACTGACTTCAACGTTAAAAAGCTTTGCTGAATATGGAGTATAATATGGTGTTTAGAAGCAGTTTCACAAAACATGTCTTGTACATGGGATACCAACATTCTGCATTTGCAGCAGCAAGAATTCTACACAACACAATCAAATTAGTCAGTCAAGCATTGGATTGTAGGATTTGTGTACAGACTACTGTAAGCCAGCTTTTCTAACATGTGCATTGGCCATAATAGGGTGCTTTCTAATCCTGCTCCTAGATTACCTGAGTACTACATAATTTAGTTCCCTTTGTGCAACTCGCTCATTGTAAACACAGGTCTCAGGTGTATGGGAGCTGAGTTAATGCTGAAATCTGTTGCGCATGGGTCTGAAATTACATATTTTACATATAACTGTTAGGGCATGTTCCACTGTGTGCCTAATTAAAACACTCACGTTTCAAGGGTTAGGAATCACAGCTTTAATAAATGATTAAATTATATTTTAGATTTACTAAAACCTTTCTTTTGATATTTAACCAAATTGAGAACTGGTTTTATTTCAGTCAAGTGGGAAATTGTTGTTTTTTTTTTGTATTTATGTGTATATTTATGTTTTTATAGATGGCAAACTGCTGTATTTGACTCCTATGGATCCGCTGTTTCTGTTATTACCGTACCTGCAAAGTGGTGGAAAGGAGGTAAATATGTTTAGAAAATCTTCAGTAGTACTCAGTACAGTAGAACCTTGAGTACTTTTTTGTAATGTCAGATCTTGGTTTCTATTGCAACATCAAATCTATACACAACTAGGCACTAAGGATTTAATGATTTATAATTGTTTGCTCAGTCTGGTAGTTCATAAAGGTATACATATTTGCCAATCTGTTAGAAAAGCAAAAAACTTTGCTTTTTTGTTGTTACTTGAAAACAGTAACTCAAGTAAAAGTGAAAATAACATGCAACTATTTATCCAGTAAGAAGATGACAAGTTTACACACTAATTAACCATGCCAGTTGTTAGTCATAATGGCAAAGAATAAACTGTTATGATGCCAATAATTCTAAACATTTGAGTACAAGTCCATTATTTATGGTCCAGTGAGATCTGAGATTGTGATCAACTTGTTGCCCACAGGCTAAGTTCCAACCAGTCCAACACATGGTAATGGATGAAGATTACCCTGGATGCACAAGGCTGCTGAAATGTAAACAGACTCTTGACACACTTCACCATGTCACTGATGAGAAAGGTCTGTATGTGTGTTTGTCTATTACCTTGCACGCTTCTGTTTTACAACACCAAATCAGAGAAAAAGTTAAGAGTATTGAAGAAACATTGTTACATTTCCTTTGATTTTTACTTCAGATATGAGATATTTCCTTTCCTTTGTCTGGTCATCATAATTTTATTTGTTAATAAACATCCATTCCTTTTAATCCATCAATTTCAGGCCTGCAACACAAAAACAGATGAGCGCAATTTAGAAACGTAACTTAGAACCCTTATTCAACAATACCGAATAGAACCAGCAAGGGAGCGAGTTACTTTTGGCAAACATTTGTCAAGCACTGCAGTACTGAGTTACATACACAAATGCCACTTAAAAGGTTACTGTGCATAAAAGAAGCACAATGCTAACAATGTCCAGAAGTGGCATTGACTTCCCTGGGCTTGGAGGCATCTAAGATTTACATCACACAGTGGAAACAGTATTGTGGTCATATTAATGAGTATTTTTTTTTTTTTTTGAAACAAAGGACACTGTGTGCCCCAGACCAAATGCAAAAACGACCATCCAGACTATTTTTTAGCTATAATCCAAAAACATGGTCTGTCAGGCTATACCTGCAGAATAGAGAATAGAGAATGTGTAGAGAAATTACAATCCCGTACTGTTGCAAATCTTAAGATGTGTTTGAAGGAAGACTGGTTCAGAATAACACTTGAAACACTAAATTGATTGCTGCTTTTGAGCCAACACATCTTTTGTGAATGGAAACATTAGGAAGTGGCAAATGTTTTACCATCCAACATTTTTTGGAATGTATTGCAAGCCTGAAATGCAGAAACTGGTGTTTATTAGCAAATTAAATTCAGTTGACCAGAAAAAAACATGAAATATCCCAGGTTCATATTGTCTGCAATTAATTAAAAGTCATTAAGTAAATGTAAGAAAAATGGTGTGTTTTATCTGCAGTGTTTAATACTGTCCCAACATATTCTGTTTAGGGATTGTACTTTTTAAAACTTTTAATGTCAGTTTTATAAGACTTTTTTCCCCCTACTTCTGTAGAGGTGGGTGGTCAGAAATTTCACCGATACAGCAATGAGAAGACAATGGATTGGTTAAAGAAAAAGGTTTGTATAGATTTTCTTAAATAGTAATTCATCTGCACTCAATGTACAATATCCAGTTCACCAACTAGTAGGTTTTAAGTGGTGGGAAGATACCTGAGTACCAAAGAAAAAGCTTTAACAGAACATGCAGTACGGGAGGAGGGGGGGGGAAGGGCTGCTATATAAACGTCAGAACACGCGTGGTAGCGCCATTCATTCTAGATCTCCGTATTCACGATCTGTAAACTGAGTCTCACAGAGGCTCTGACCTTGAAACTAATTTTTTGCCTCATCCTTCGTAGTACCATGCGTAGGGTAATTGTGTTTCTGACCTGGTATACTCTGATTCTTGGCTGCCGGTTTCAAGGTTGTGTGCGGCTCTATTGTGCGAGTGCACACACTGCTGTTCAGTAAAGGGTTTTTGAATTTAAACAAGTTTTTTTTATCTGTAATGTATGAAATGCATAAACATAATATTTGTCTTTAGTTTATAGCTTTAGTCATTTGTGCTCTGTAATGTATTTTCTAGAAATAGGATTGCTTCTTATTTTTCTTATTGCTTCTTATCTAATATACTTTCAGGTTTTGAACACAGTCGGCGCACTTAAAAAGAGTGACATTTCTGTAGGTGACGGAGTGAAGTCCACAACATTTGTTCGAGTTAAACAGGAAACGGATGTGACCGAAGGTAAGACAAAGTGAATGCATCATTGACTGCTGAATGTTGTTTACCTGTGCTTGCATAGTGTGTGCTCAGGCTATGTTTATTTTTGCAGAAGATTACTTGCGTTACGCTCATGGACTGGTGTCTGAGTATATTAGTGAAGAGCTGAGCAAAAACCTGCACAAATATTTGCAGTAAGTAACACACATTCATGCAATCACCAATTGTCGATCATGTGTGGCAGTGGGATGCATTCAATCATGCAAAAAATGCTAGGTGGTCTGAGGGACTTTGGTGGGCTAGCTGTAAAGGAACTGGAATATGGGCCAGAAGGCTGACTCTGTTGGGTCCTTGAGCAAGGCCACAATTAGCCCACAATTGCTTGGATTGTAAAATCATATCTGGATAACGGTGTCTGTTAAATGACATAAATGCAAAGGAGCAGCAAAATGCTCCTATCTGTACAGACTGGACCAGTGAAGTCTGGGAGAAACATAGCCTGGCCTGATGAATCTTGATTTCTGATAAACTTTGCAGATGGCATGGTCAGAATTTGGTGTCAACAGTATGAATCTGTGTACTCAGCCTGCTTGGTGTCAGTAGTCCACAATGTTGAAAGTGTTGTAATGGTGTGGGGAATGTTTATTTGGTACCCTTTAGGCCATTAATACGAATTGTTCAGCATTCTGATTGGTAATTTAGTGTATTATTTCTTCTAATGTGCTCAATAAGTGGATATAATTTCACAATATGGAGGACATGTGAAACTTTGTACATGAAATGGTTGTTGTTATGCTGAGCGCAACAGTCTCTATAGTCTGTTAGAGTAGTAATATATAGAAAAACCCTTGTCAAAAGCATGTGCTCACAGATCTGCACAGTTAAAATCATTGTATGGGGACTATGGTGGAATAGTGGTTACAATACTGGACTATGGACCAGAAGTTCCAGGGTTCAAATCCCACCTCTGCCAGGCAGTCAATTTTGATTCTTTGAGCAAACCCAAACTTGCTTGGATTGTAAAATCATATCAGTTGTAGGTCTGTCTGGATAAATGTGTCTGTTAAATGACATGAATGTAATGCAAGTGTCTTCTGACTATTTCTACATTTTGATGGTAGTCTCTGCCTTTGGTGTAAACAGCATGACTTAGTACGCTTGCATTATTATTACCCTGTATTTGAAGCATGAACTATGTTTGTAGGAACACTGAAATTGAATTGAATTTAGTTTTTCTCAATTCTTTACTGCATAGATTCAATATTCGTTTGATCTTCTGTTCTGCACAGTATAGTCCCTGCATATTTTTCAGGTAAACTTCATCCTATGAATCCCCTGTTTCACTGCTCTGCATCCCAAAAGCAGTTCTATTGGATCCAGAACTGGTGCTGGGAAGGCCACATTAGAACACTGAACTCATTGACATGTTTATGAAACCAGCTGAGTTTTGCTTTGTGATATCTAGCATTATCATGTTGAAATGCATTTTGCTTATGAAGGGGTACACATGGTTAGAAACAACATTCACATGGGTATTAACTGGTATTAATGGTGCCAAGAAAGCATTCCCTACACTATTACACTACATTCACTAGCCTAGACTGTTAACAAGGCTATTTGTGCCAAATGCTGACCCTACATACTACATACATATTGTTCTGTTTTCAGGTGTCTAGTTTTGGTTAAGCTGTCCCCAATGCTGATTTGGTTATCTGTTCTTGGTTAACAGAAGTGGAACCTGACATAGTCTTCTCCTTTCGTAGTGCATCCACCTCTAGTATGTATTCTAAGATTCCAAAATTGAATTTTATCAGCAAAAGATCTCAGACAAGTCAGAGTCATGATTCTTTGATTCTTTGTTATGGTGGAGTGTATAAGGTCTGTCAGGTGGCTATAATCTGAAAACTGAATGGTCTTTGTAAGTGTTGCAAATAAAGTGTGAACTTTTGAGACAGAAGCTTAGATGGTCCATATTCCATATATTATGTAGTTGCGTATATATTTAATATTTAGTGGCTGCCTCTTTTAGCAGGTAATTTATGTATTGACTATTAAAATTAATCTGCAGCCTGTGTAGGAAGTGAAGTATGTGTCTCTCTGTTTTTCCACTAGTGATGCACTGAAACGTTCTTGGGGTAAAACTACATTTTGAACACAATTAATTGAGCGGAAAGATTTCTTTAAAAATTAATACATCTGTATAAGTGCACTATGGTGGCTCGGTGGGAAACACCACTGCCTCACAGCAAGAAGGTCCCGGGTTTAATCCCAGGGTGGAGCAGCCTGGGTCCTTTCTGTGTGGAGTCTGCATGTCCTCCCTGTGTCTGCATGGGTTTACTCTGGGTAATCCAGTTTCCTACCACAGTCCAAAGACATGCGTCTTAGGTTAACTGGTCTCTCTAAAGTGTCCCATAGTGTGTGGCTGTGTTTGACTGTGTGTGTGTGTATGTTTTATTGGGCCCTTGTGCCCAGAGTTGCCAGGTGGGCAACGGCTACCGTGGCAAGCGGAAGATAATGGATGGATGGATCTGTATAGCAATTACAGTTCACTTGTTTAATGCCTCTAAATGTTTTTGTTGTTAATTTAGAACATCAATTATTATTTTAGAATTTTTATTTTCATAACAATTATTTCAAAATGTTCTTTTATATTATTCAACACAAACAATCAGTCTCTACACACCTACTGGTGCTCGCCAAATGGAAGTGCAGTAACATGCCAAAGCAACTTTATCTGCTGAGTATATTAATCCTCACTTGTGGATGCCTTTCTATGCTCACATTTTGTCCACTCTCGTGCTTTCCATTTAAGGTACTATACATGCTTTCAGGCTTCGCTTGTGTGCCAGATTCAAGCCCATATTCCTTCTGTTCATTTTATTTGCTGTCTATGTTTGTTTCAATTTTCTATCCCAGACTGACACATGTTTTCAGTCAATTTTTTACCATGGAGTGTTCTTTTTTATTTATTTTTTTTAAAAAGGTTGCCTGAATTGTCCAGCCCTAAAGAAGCAGAGCCTCCATCAAAGGTAAATCAGTTTTTCTGCTGGAGTCTCTCTTATATTTTAGCTTCATTTCCTTGCAACTAAAGTTTGGTTACATCAGTAACAATAATTACTGCACTACGTACTCACTAACATAAATAACTTAGATAAATTAGCTGCTGGTATGCTGTGGTATAATTAATAAGGCATTTTTTTTTTGTCATTGTCAATATTTAGTGTAAGCTAATCAGCAAACAATCAATATTAGCAGTGTCATTGCTTTAACAAAAAATAAAACAGCCAAGGCTTAATGACCATCTGAACTGTTGCTCTATGGACAAAAGTCACGTTTCAGTTAATGAGATTAGGTGGAAGTTCTCTTAATTTTCAGAAACACTGCTGTTTAAGATCTTAAAAACTACAACAGTGTTTTGAGGAAACTTGTACTAAAACCTTATTCCACCTCTGAAGACGGATGGGAGAGTGTGTCATGTTTTGGGTGTGCATCACTGCTTGATGAACTGACAGTTTGCTACAAATTTGAATTAAGGAATTTTACATTAGACTGTCAGACATGCTTGCTCTGATGCCCATGCAAAACATCTGTTTGGTGACTTGTTTTGCTTCAATCCTGTTTACTTGTGTACTATTGTGTTACTTGTGGTTGTCGCTTTTTCCCATTGGCTTTCAAACTTGGGTTGTTTATAGTAGCTTTTATCTGTTTTTCTGGTTTGTATTTTTTCCTCTTCAACTTTACTCCTTTATTATTCTGGCATCCCAGCTCTTCATGATGTAACAAAACACACTACATAGCCAAATGAGAGAACAACATAAGCTATAACACAATGCTTTAAGTAGTTTTCAGTAATTTAGTAAACACAAAAATGCTACTTATGGTGACTACCATAATAATAATGTTTAAATTAGCTTTAGCAATTGTCTCTGTATGCTGTCATTCTTAATTCTTAGACAGAAAAAAAAAATCTGAATCGGCTAGTCATATATGGGACTGTGGTGGCCTAGTGGTTAAGGGACTGGACTATGGCCCAGAAGGTCCAGGGTTCAAATCCCACCTCTGCCACAGTTGGGTCCCTAAGCAAGGCCCTTAACCCACATTTGCTTGTATAATATATATATATATATACTGCTCTCAAAAATGTTGTGATATTTCAAAATATATTAAAAAAATTTCATCCACAATAAATTTGAGGCAGCTGAGCTGTCTTAACGTTGAGCAACCGAATCCGTTGCATTCGTGTCTGTTTATTTTCACAGATTTTTTTTTTTTTTTTTTTTTTTTTTCTCCTCCATCTTAACACGATCTGTTTTCATTCATAATTTGTGTTTAAGGATGGGATATGCAAAGGCAACTCTTGTATAGATTATTGTGCAGCTTCCCCAGTAGTTCAGATATTGCAATATGTAATTAATTCAGAAAATTGTAATAATTAAATATTCATTCTACTCATTTGAAGTTCCATCTAATGTAGACTACAATTATCAGTAATGTAGTATGACGTTCATAAAATTCAACAAAATAATCCTTTCATCACAACACAGTGAAGGTTTTTATCTACTTTGCATTTCTTGCACGGTTATTAACAAGCTGTGTCCAGTTGGGAGCATGAGAAAAAAATCAGGATGCTAGCCAGACTGCATAAAAACTTGAAGCGAATAATTTCTATTATTCTGAATTCTAGCTCCCCATTTTAAAGCTTGGATATCTGTCTCATTCACTGGAAAATCAAATAGAAATTTTATTTTTGACATCCGTCTTGTGCTTAACAGAAAAGAAAGTTGTCAGAGGCACCTGTTGAAGCAGGGGAGGACTACACCAAATTCAACCTTGCCGACTTTACCCGCAAAGTGAGTAAAAACATTATATGAACATTTATATACATATTTACCTTACATACATGACCTTTGTAACACTGCCTGTAGAGACTGTTTTCCTATGGTTCCCTGTCTCTCTTGTGGTACATTTCCAGCCTTGTTTGTTTTTACTCTTTAAAGTGACTTACACATTTGAATTTGTGTTTAATACTAGCCTCCAAAGAAGATGACAGCAGCTCAGAAGACTCTTGCTAAAGTGGACAAAACCGGCATGAAGAGCATGGCTACATTCTTTAGCCCTAAAGCCAAGCAGGAGAAAAACTGAGTGTGTTTGTGTGTGCGCATGTTATTTTTGTTAATAAAGTCTGAACGGTATAAAAGTCTGTTCACTTGGTGTGTTGAGCTGCTGGTGTAAAACGAAATTATTTTTCAGCTTTTGCCGAGAGCTGAATTCAATAAATTATTGTTTATTTATTTAACTGTTTATTTTTACATTTCTGGCAGCTTCACTTGTAATGTAATTCCAGATTAGGTAGTTAGTTCATGCCAATGGCAATTCCTCCATTTGTCATAAGACCATGAAGTATTTTATATACAAACCGGATTCCAAAAAAGTTGGGACACTAAACAAATTGTGAATAAAAACTGAATGCAATGATGTGGAGA
>JAVSBV010005647.1:0-12791 GCA_033117975.1 Parotocinclus spilosoma
CAGGATCAGAAACACCTGTGAGAACGGGAGCGTGCGCTAGGAAATGAGAAGGCGGGGCTGGGTGCGCGTGAACGAGGGGAGAAAGAGAGACGGGACAAACGCGATCTGTAACAATGGTAACCTAACTCTTAAAGTTAAATTTCTTAGTGTGGGTTATATATGGTGCATCAGGAAAGTATTCACAGTGCTTTGCATTTTCCACATTACTTTCCATATTACAGCCTTATTCCAAAATGGATTAAAATCATGTTTAGATCAAAATTCTACATGCATACCCCATAATGACAAAGTAAAAACGTTTGTTTGAATTGTTTTCTTCCAATTATTATTAAAAATAAAAACAATCAATCAAAAAACGTTAACGTTTTTTAATGTTTAAGCACCTGTGGAAGCAATTACAGCCTTGAACCTTTCTGAGTATAATGCTACAAGCTTAGTGCACCTATTCTTGGACAATTTCTACCATTTTTTTTGCAGAACCTCTGAAGCTCCATCAGATTGGATATGTTGGTTGACAGCCATTTTAAGATCTATCCAAAGATGTAGATTCAATTGGGTTAATAAACATTCACAGATGTGAAAAGATGTCTTGAAGCCGACTGTGTGCTATTGCCATTGTCCTGTTGGAAGATAAACCTTTGCTCCAGTTTTAGGTCCAGAGCTCTCTGGAGAAGGATGTCTCTGTACATTGCTACATTGGTGGTTTGTGTAACCAGGCTGGCTATTTCACTAAGTGTCACTAGAATCTGGGAACTATTTTCCATGGATTGATGTGTGAGGACTTGCTTGATGTATCTTTCTTTTGGTGAAGTGTGAGTTTCATTGTAAATTAGTAATTGACCTGTTATGAGTATTGTCCCCATAGTAGTGCTTATTCTTTGCATTTCTTTATTTCTGTTTTGTATCTTGAGGCCTTCTCAATTTATATTGCTCTTTTATTCTGCTGAAAATTGGTTTTATGTTTTTAAAACATTAGCATTAAGTGCATTTTTTAATGTAAAGTTTTCGGTAAACAATTGTACATCAACCTGCAGTCCTCAGTTTGCTGGAAGGGTGCTAGTGCCATTACGAAAACCTCTTATGGGTCATTGGTTATATTCACAGCTGAGGATTCCCTAATCCTTTAACTCGTGTTGTTGTAGTCATTAAAAACTGAAATTTGATATTGACTGGAGCCTGGACATGAATGGAAAGGTGGCTCTTGCGGTCATGTGACTGCATGTGACTAATTTTCTTTGGGTGTTTATTTAAGTGTAACGTATAATAATTATTATTTAGCATAGCTTAGTGCTGTGACAATTTCTACAATGAGATGGTTAAATATTTTACAACCCCAAACAGAAGAGTTTGGGACAGTATGGAAAATGCATATAAAAAAGTGTTTACTTGTTAGAGTGGTCCAGTGGACCACAGAGCTAAATATTTAGGAACCCAATGCAGATCACAAAGGAAACGAGTATGCAAAACAGAGAACGGGTTTGCAAAGCGTGAAGCGGGCGACGTCCGTGTGTAGGTGCTTGCGGTTCCCAGTGGAGGCTAGCGCACATTGCAAAGATTCACCCGGCACGCAGAGAGGAATTAGGCGTGGTTCGAACCTGGAACACAGACAGACAAACAGTTTGTGGCTTGACAGCGGAGAGAGAGAGCGCCATGATGCCGAGGACGAGCGCGGAGCAAAAGTGTAGCTGTGAGGCTAGAGCTAGGCTAGGCTATACTATGCTATAGCACAAAAGGCTAGGCTAAGTGCTAGCGGAGAAGAGCCTCACAGAGCCAGATACCGGATAAATGACGGAATAATTTAGTGATCCGAGTCTGTCTGCGCCGATGTATGTAGGAGCTGTAATCACAGGTGAGAGTGGCACCGCAGACTTTCAGGAGTTCCTCTCTGGTGTCCTTCCAGACCCTCCAGCAATGTGCATGTGGTGTGCAACTGACGGGACTGTCTCACCAATCTCCTGGTCAGGAAACAGTGGGGAAAGGTACCCCTTAAGGAGGCCTCGAAGGAAGATCTGTCTGTTGCAGAGTTTGTGAGGGTGATGTGGGCATACTCAACCCATGCGAACTCGGAGCTCCATCTTGGCGGCCTTGGTTGTCAAGCAGCGCAGAGTGGCTTCCACTTCCTGGTTGGCCCGCTCAGCCTGCCCGTTGGACTGCGGAAGGAATCAGGACTTAAGGCTCACCGTGGCTCCTAGGTGGTTGCAGAAAAAGCCTTCCACACCTGCACTATAAACTGCGCTCGCCAGTCAGAGACAATGTCTGAGGGGATTCCGTGGATTTTGAACACCTGGTCAAACAAGATCCTCACCATTTCGGTGGCTGTGGGGAGCTTAGGTAGTGCAATTAGTCAGATGGCTTTGGAGAACCTGTTGATGACCGTAAGGATGACCATCATCCCATTGGAATTAAAAAGTCCTGTGATGAAGTCCACAGCAATGTGGGACCAAGGATGTTTTGGAATTGGGAGGGGTTGCAGGAGTCCGGCAGGGGGCTGGTGAGAGGCCTTGCTCCGAGCGCATGTGGGGCAGGTGGCCACAAACTCTTTGACATTTGCCTCCATAGATGGCCACCAAAAAAACCTTTGTACGAGGGTCCTGAGGTTTCATTGGTGGCAAGCCAACTTAGAGGAGTTGCCCCAGAGTAGAGTGGCTAGTCTGGCTGAGTGGGAAACGTAGAGGCAGCCTGATGGTCCTCACCCAGGGTTGGGCTCTGTCCCCTGCGCCTCTTTAACGACCTTTTAAATCTCCCAAGTGAGGTCAGCTATTAAGCATTCGGGAGGCAGTATAGTTTCCTTGCGGTCCGGACTGTCAGTTGGGGAGAGCTGGCGTGATAGAGCATCCGGTTTGATGTTCCTTGAGCCCAGGCGGTAGGTCAGGAAGAAGATGAACCGTGCAAAAAATAGTGCCCATCTGGCCTGGCGGGAGTTCAGTCTTCTCGCCGTCTGCAAGTGGGCAAGGTTTTTATGATCAGTCCAGACCACGAATGGTGTGGACCACTCTTCAACAACGCGGATCTTGGCCAGAATGTATTCTTCCAGGGCTTCTCTCTTTCTCTCTCGCTGCAGGAAAGCTGGTATAGCCCACTAGTATGGCGCAATCCTGGCTGAAGGCCTTATGGAGGTCCCTGTACTGGCGGGGCACACTGGAAAGGCAGAAGTCTGCAGGCGAGAAGTCTGCCATCAAGGGCATAGGCTCGTCTCGGTGTCTGTATGTCCTCGAGGGGTATGTTTAACCTGGTTGCCAGGCAAAACAACATAATAGACCTTGATGGCATCGGTGACGAAGGCCGAGGGACGCTGTTTGAACACACTGCAATACGAACCCCTGACATTTGCCCAGGTCGCCATCAGAAGGAGCCGGGTGGGTAATGGGTGGCTCTGTGCCCATAGGTAGAGACCCAGTGGGTTCGATCAGAGGGGGAGAGGAGCTCTGGGTCCTGTCGGAGACTGTGAGCGTCTGGCTAGAGGCAGGCATACTGAATGGCGGGTTCTGGGGGGCAGAAAGCAAATTGCTAAACTGAGTGGTGAATTGGGCAATCTGGCGGTTTAAGAGCCAGTTTGACTCAAGAAGTCGATTTAGTAATTGGTCATGTTGTGTTAGCATATTTTGTTGGCGGCCAATAGTAAACTTGAGGAAGTGCGAGCCCGCTCCCTGTGAGCCTGCGGGTTCCATGTTGGGTCAGATTATTCTGTTAGTGGTCCATCGGACCACAGAACTAAATAGGTAGGAACCCAATACAGATCACAGGGAAAAACCCACACACACAACGAGACGCAGGGTGGCAATAGAATTTAATGAGCCAAAACAAGTACAAGTAGAGATTAACATAAACCCAAATGCAGTAATAAGGAAAATAACAAATCTACAGCAATAATCACTAAGGGACTTGCGAATGGAATGGGTCGATCAGATCCAGAAAGCTGGCAGCCTGATAACGATTGCGGTAAGTGAAGAACAGAAAACGGGTATGCAGAACAGATAACGGGTGTGCAGAGCGGTAAATGTGGTAGCCTAGCAGTTAAGGTGCTGGACTCTGGACCAGAAGGTCCATGGTTCAAATCACAACTCTGCCAAGCTGCCACAGTTGGGCCCTTGAGCAAGGCCCTTAATCCACAATTTACTGAATACTGATTCAGTGTAATGGTCCATTCTAGATGCCTTGGAGAAGTGGCCACTTATGGACATAATTAACATGAGGCTAAAGTATTATTTTTGAATGTTTCTGCGTATTGTAGCGCTTGACAAAGGGTTCTTTTTCCCATTTAGTTATCATCTATTGTTGCATAAGCTTTCACCCTTTCCATTTATGCACTGAAATTCCACCTGGTTCCTTGAATTGTTTAATTTCTAATAACTGTAGAAGCAGAAATATGCAAATCTTTTTTAGGTAGATTGTGTTAAACATTTCAATAATTGTCCCACACATTTGTTGACAAACTAGAACAGATCCTCTGGCCATTTTTGCTAATTAAAGACTTGGATTCTGGATGCTGCTTTTGTACTAAATCATAATTATGTTAGCCTGTTGGAATTTACATTATTATTTAATTTTTATTAATTCATTATTAGCTAAATGTTTTGGGATTTGTTGGAGTAATGAAATATAGTAGAATATTGTTGTAGTAGTAGTAGTAGTAGTAGTAATAGTAGATATTTATTAACAAATTAATTTAATTTGAACAGACAAAACATGAAATTTCTTAAGGTTATTTTGTCTGCAAAGAAGTAAAACTCAATGTAAGACAATACATTAAATGTTTTTAAAATATGCATCTTCCATCATGTGTCAGCGTTTTCTGATATGGCATTGTGAACACAAGATATGTCATGTTTTGTCTGGTCAAGATTTTTTTTAGTATTTATACAAATATTTTTGCATCCAATGTCTACAGGTGATTGCAATGATTATTACAAAAGCAGCATCCAGACTTAAATTTACAAACAATATTCCTCAAATTGTAATATTGTAAGGGATTTGCATGTTTCTTCCTCTTCAGTGCATAATATCATTAAACCATTCAAGGAATCTAGAGGAATTTCAATGCATAAAGGGCAAGGTTAAAACATAAACTGAATATGTAATCTTCAGAAAACACAAGCCTTCTATTAACCCTGTCCCGAAGCCCCAGTTTCTCTGGGGTTGGATGCCACACACTGGAAAATTATTGTGGTTTTGATTTTTGTGGGGTTTTTTTTAAAGAAAGTGGTCATTCTGTGCTCCAGTCCACAACCAAGGTCTGTCCTTGTATGACACAGTGATTTTTTCCAGAAACGTCCATGCATTTTTAAACAAGACGATGCAAAGCAACATGCTGCACACATTACAAAGGCATGGCTATGGAATAAGAGGTAATGGTACTGTATTAGCCTTCCTGCAGTCCTGACCTGTCCCCAGTAGAGAATATGTGGAGAATTCTAAACAACAATGACCTGGTACTGTTGAACATCTTAAGGCATGTTCTAATTACATTAGAAGCACTTTAATTTTATTATTTATTTTTTGCATTGCAACAGCATGCAACCATGACCCTGATAAACAAAAATAATTTAGTAACCTGACTTATATATGGCTTTCACGTTGCATGATAGAGTTTTAACTTGCACTTGTAGATGAAGTGTTCACTGACAATGGTTTTTTGAAGTGTTAATGAGCTCATGTGGTAATAACAGTTACAGAATGATGCCAGTTTTTAATACAGTCCCGCCTGAGGGATCAAAAGTCACTAACATTCAATGTTGGTTTTCAGACTTATCGCTTACTTGTTGAGATTTCTTCAGATTCTTTAAATCCTTAAATGATATTATGAAGGCTGTAGATGATGAAATCCCTACATTTCTTGCAATTGCATGATTGAGAAATGTTCTTAAACTGTTGCTCATGCAGTTGTTCACAAAGTGGTGAACTTCGCCCCATCCTTGCTTGTGAACCACTGAGCTTTTTAAGGATGCTCCATTTATTCCCAATCATGACACCTACCTGTGGAATATTCAGGTGTTTTTGAGCATTTCTTAACTTACCCAGTCTCTTGTTGCCACAGTCCCAACTCTTTTGGAATGTGTTGCAGGCATATTGAATATTTGCAAAGAACAATGAAGTTTAACCGTTAACGTGTAACAATAAATATCTTGTCTTTTTAGTGTACTCAATTGAATACAGGTTGAAAAGGATTTGCAAATCATCATATTCTGTTTTTATTCATGTTTTACACAACATCCCAACATCCCAAAGACCTCTACAGGTACAACAGTGACACAAGTGCATATGTGTAGAGTGGATTCTACAACTATTCTTAACCCTTTACTTTTTGCATTCTTAACTTTTTTCCTTTACTTTTTGTCTTAAAGATTTTGAATAAGTAGAGTTGTATAAACTCTATAAATAATGATTGTTTTGCAGTCAAAACTGTAATTGTATCCATGTCAAATTAAATTTGAAGAAGTGTTTGTAAATATTAAGCAAAAATGGAATACAAATAACGTTTCTGTACATACCAGGGTCAGTTTTTGTGTATGTTTCAGTGGTGAGTGCAGTGGATGTGGATGTGAAGGTTGAGTAGTTCACGAATGATGCAATGAACTGCCATTTCATATTCAGGATCCATTTCTGCTTGTACAAATAGAATTGCTCAAGAGCCTATCCACCACCCTAACCATGATAGCATGGATGATGTTTGCTTTGTTTTTTCTTTGTTTCCTGAAATATACTATTTGGATAAATGCTCCTTAATATAGAGTCCAAAAACACAATGCTCATTGATAATTTGTAGTGCTTCTTAATAATAAAACGTTTTATACCACATAAGCTAGATGATTTACAGTATATATATATATTTTTATTTATTTTATTTTTTTTTATTGTTTATCCACACTACAAACAAACCAGACTAAATGAATTTTAAATGGTTAATATTTGAGCTTAAGATAATGACTGCATAATTATTTAACAAAAATAAACATACCTGTTATGACTGATAAATCTTCTATACTCGTCATCTTTAGAGCTGTTAAGAATCTTCTTGTCTACTATAAGAATGAAAACTGTAGTATTGGAGATTTTTCTCAAAGATGACTTATAGTCATTACAATAATGCAGTTTGCTGCTGAAAACCTCTCTTAGCTTTAATACCAGTGAGAAAAGAAAGGGGTGTGACAAAAAATGTAGAATAGAATCTAAAGGCTCAATATGTTATGGGGAGTGGGTGAAGGTGGTGAACCCAATTGCAAAGTACTCAGTGTGTCTGCACTTTATTTATAAACTTAATACAAACAAAGCATATGGTGTGTGTTTATGTGGGTTCTTTTGGGTCCGTGACGGAACCCAGTGTGCTCTCAGTGCGCCACTGAGCAGGATGTGAGGCTGTATAGGAAAACTGCTACAAGAAGGAGTAAGAAACCAAACAAGGGGGCCTCAACGATGCATGCTCAAATAAAGAAAAGTTCTCTAAACAGGAACTAAACACAAGTCAAATCCTTCCCCCACACTCCTGTGGAGAAATAATCTTATTTTCTTTCGAAAATGAGGTGCTTGTGTGACAATCTTGATAATTTACTAATTCAATAAATAGGAGTTCAGCTTAGAAGCCTCGTTTTACTTTTCTTTTGATTTCTGCTCCCTTTTTTTTTACTCTTTTGCTTTCTTTCTTGTTAGTCAATTTCCTTATTATTCTACAATCCCCTTTTCTTTTTCTTTCTCTTCTTTTGTTTCCTTTCTCTAACTTGTTTTGTATTATCCTATGTCTCATCACAGACGCACGTGGCACACATTAACTGATATATGTTGAAAACAGATAACCAGATTTCATTAGTAATTGACACACATTTTTTGATATTCTTTTTAAAATTTTATTATAATTACTAAATGATTTCTTTTTTGTTGCGTGTAATTACTAGTAATGGGAAATTCTATAAAAAGAGTCTTTTCTTTTGGATCCCAAATGACTCCTATTTATTTAAAATTAGAAGTAAAATAAATGTATCAGCAACGGTAGCAGTAGAAACGCTGGCACCTTAGCCTTGTTCATCTGTTCTCTTCTAACGGAACAAAGATTCAGTTCGCAGATGCCTGTGCAGGTTGTTTGTGAGCTCTGCTTTATATGAAATTGAAACAGTCAACACTGGCTTTGAACTGTTTATCTCACATTAAGATGTGTGTTTTCTCGATCTCTCTCGACTGTTCCTCTCTCCTGTTCACGTGTGCGTGTGTGTGTGTGTGTTTGTGTGAACCTTTTCCCATCATGTTCAGTGTAAACACATGAAAGCCAACACACATCTTTACCAACCAATCGGATTACTAAAAAAAAAAATCAGCTCAGTTCAAAGCGCTGGCTCATAGAACCATGTCCTAAAGTGGCATAGGCATCACTTTGCTATTTGTAAATAACCCAGTAAATACACAATATTTGTATTGTGGTCAGATGAATCAGTATTCCAAATCTTTTTAGGAAAAATCTCCTAAATGGGACCATTAGTGCAGATTTTAGAGGGACATTAATTCCTTCAGGACGATCTTTTCCAGGGACATCCATGCACTTTTCAGTAAGACAATGCTAAAACAATACAGTTCAGAAAAAGTTAGGATTGAAATATGCAAATCCCTTTCAGTCATTCTTTGAGGAATTTTGTTTTTAAACATTAACATAAACATAAAAAATTACTTAGGAATTGCATGGAGAACCTCTACTCATCTCACCGCTTCTCAAAAACTCAATCCTATACTGCTTACTGCAATACACCAATACTGAAGTACCGCTTTTAGTACTGCTTTTATGATTATGCCATCACCTGGTTAAAGTCACATCATTATTTTTTTATTATTATATTATTATTATTATTTTTGCCTCATTACTAGACCTAACTTGGTCCTATCCCAAATATGCACTGTATTTTATCATATGCATTTTCTATATTGTACAAACATCCCCTATCTCACAGCTTGTTTGGCTGGGAGTTTTATTCCAGTTTTCCATTTGTGTGTCTGCACTTAAATGCTGTACATTTTTGCCAATTTGAAGATGAAGATGATTTTCTCGATACAGTGCCCTGTCAAAAATTGGCAAAATGCTATAAATCAGAGCCCAAAGCCTCAGCTGTGGTGGTAAAGTTCGCACAAAAAGTAAGGGAGAAGCAGAGATAATTGAAAACCCTTTAGTTTCCATATGGTCATACACTCTATTTTCCATGAGCATGAAACGAATGGATTAGAAGCATTGTCCATCATATTGGATACACTAAATATATTAAATGAATGCTGTTAGAATATTGTGGTTTCAATAGGTTGCCATAAATAAGCTGTATTTAAATACTCTTCATTGCTGGACATGACAGTTCTGAAAATCCAGTTGTACATCCAGACACAGCTGTATTATTAGCAGGGACAGGAAAGCTTTGGGACAAAATGAATGCAATTGAAGCTTTTGCAGTTGTACATGTCACATTTGTAATCCAATCTAACACCAATTTATCTTTATAGGAGTTTTGTAGTTTTTTCAATGAAAGGAAATATAAAACAACATATTAGCCCTTATATAAATATAAAACAACAATTTTGGAAAACATTACCCGAATAGGGGTACAATTATTAATCATTTTGTACTGTATTATTATTATTATTATTATTATTATTATTGTGCACTGTTGTGTATATGTTACACCCACCTTCACACTTTAAAGGGGTGAGCCGGTTGACATTTCGTAAATAATGATGCAAAATAGTGTTGGACATCTCTCCTCCCCTTCTCACATTCTTTTTGATCAAGCAAAAATAAAAGCAGGGGTCAATAGAGCAGGAAGTGCCAGTACTGAAGAACCTTCTCCACATGAGCAGTTGAGCTGGACTGTATCCATTCTGCAGTGGAGGCTCTGGTATACGAGAATAGCAAGGTAAGGTTTGGCTGCTTTTTCAGAAGACCTTCCACTGTTTTAACTGCTCGTTTCACTTTCCTATTACGTTGAGGATATTTTGGGCTAGTAGTGACATGACAAAACCATAAGTCTCAGCTCCAACCTTTTGACACGGATGCCCTGGGTACTGTGATGTGATCACCAGCTCTTTGTTGTTCAGCAATTAAGAACAAGCTCATTTAGCTGCTGACTTATCTTACCTTATCTTATCTTATCTTATCACATCATTTTGCATTTTTGAAGGAATGACAAGCCTATTTCTCTTCAGAAGTAGTCCATCCTGAAATGTGAGAACATACTGTCCTGCCTAGTATAGTCTCACAGCTGGCATACTGTTACTGTTTTGTTTCCTTCCTCGCAGAGATACGTCATCCAAGCACACATACTATCCCTCTTTAGCTGCTCTCTCAGGCCATCCAGGTAAGCAGGGCTGGCTGGAAGGTTTTCCATGATCATATCCACATAATTATGTGTCCTCAAACACCTCCTTCTTCTCTATAATTTCTTCCCTCAAGACAGAAGCACGTGATAACGTGTCAGCTGTCCACAAACACTTTCCTGGCACGTGAGAGATCGAGTAGGAATAGTTAATCAGAAACATGTGGAACTTTAGAATTCGAGGTGGGAGGGTATCCAAAGGTTGAGACCCCGGGAGGCTCAGGAGTGGCTTATGATCTGTTTTCAACTGAAAATGCTTGCCAAGGAGGAAATTTAGGAATTTAGAAGGGTGCCACATACCACAAACTTTTCATAAAAACTACCTGAATGTAGAAGGAAGAAACTTTTGGAGGACCAAGACTCCTAGTGTGGAATAGATGGTAACTGAAATAGTTAGGTTTATATTAATAGTAAAATTAAGCAAATAATAACAATAAATTATGTAAAAAAAATAATTATTTAAAAACTTTTAGATATTGAGTCCTCAGCGGTAAGTCCATGCACATCACACATTGTCTTTTGATAACAGAATAATGGGGGGAGTTACTGCACTCTGGTGTGGCCCGGGCATGATGGGACTGGTTTCTGTTGATGAAGACCAGTAGAGCGGTGCTGAGGTGGAGGAACATCTAAGTGTATGATGCTGAAGCTGGCACCCAGACATCAGCTCAGAGAGAAAAGAAAAAATATAGTTATTTATTGGTTAGGAGCATGCAGTCTGTTAACAATCACTGATGCCATTTGCAGAACAAGACTTTGGCAGCATTAACTACGAACAGATGTTTCAATCAGTTTTTTTTAGTGAGGCATTGAAATCATCCGGAGATTTGAACAGAACTATAACGAGCAGCAATAAAGCCGATTTAAAAGGACTAAAATACTCAGCTCCACAGACAGTTACTGGTGTCTTTGCAACATGGTAAAGTCTAATGAATGGTCAAAGAAATAAAATACCCAAATAAAAAATGGGGTAATACACCTGTAGATTGCTGCAAGAAACTTGTGTCAAGCTATGTTTTGCATCTGAAGAATTGCAAAATGGAGTTGCATGAAGTGCTAATGATGTATGTGACTATGAGGTTGAATCATTTTGCCAATAAGGAAATCACAAAAAGTACATTAGTTGGTATTTTAATATTATTTTTATAACCTTTTAACAATATTTTGCAAGCTTGGACAAAGTCAAGTCAAGTCAAATTTATTTATATATCGCTTTTTTACAATCGTGCATTGCGTCAATGCAGCTTTACAATCTTATATTATCTTAAAAGGCCAATAACAAATTGAGCAAGACTAGGGTGACAGTGGAAAGGTAAAACTCCCTGAAAGTAGAAGGAAGAAAAATTGGGACTCAAAAAGGGACCCATCCTCCATGGGTGGCGTAGATGTTAATTAAGTAAATACTTAAAAGGTATATTAAAGTAATAGTAAAATTAAGTAAGTAATATTATTTTAATCAATATTAATATTTAAGTTAAAATAAGTAACAAAATAGATTTTAAAATCAGTCCTCAGGGGGAGGTAAATGAAGGCACATTGTCTCTTAGTGACTAAGTGATGGAGGGAGTTACTGCACTCTAGTGGGACTGGGTTCTGTTGATAGTGATGTTGAGGTGGAGGAACATCCAAATGTGTGGTGCTGGAACTGGTACCGGAACATTTCTTTGGAGAGAAAAGAGAAAATGTAGTTATTTATGGGTTAGGAGCACAGAGTCTATTATCAATCACTGATGCCAGGTGCAGCATGAAGCTCCAGCAGCATTAACTATAGCAGCATAGGTAAAGGGGGAGAACCAGAAGTTAACACAACCAAGAGGCAAGAGCCAACCTGAGCCATGCGGCATAGTCTAAATCTAACTAAAAGTGTAAATAAATGATAGTAAATGTGAGTAAATAAGAATGTTTTTAGCCTAGGCTTAAACATTTGGAGAGTGTCTGAATTTCTAACTAAAGTAGGAAGTTAATTTCATAGCTGGGGAACCAAGTATAAAAAATAATTTCCCCCTGTTGTGACTTTTTTAATTCTAGGTACTGAAAGAAGTCCTGCACCCTGTAAACGAAGAAGACAAGCTGGATTGTAAGATTCTAAGAGCTCACTCAGATAATGTGGGGCCAGACCATGTAGAGCTTTGTACAAAGTAGCATATACAAGTATAATAGCAGTGGGCTGAGCACAGACCCCTGAGGGACACCGTACTTTACTTTTAAGAGCTTAGAGTGTTGACTATTTACATAAACAAACTGGTACCGGTTTTAAACCAAGAAAGTGCCAGTCCCTTATACCTATAGTGTTTTCTAGCCGTTTCAGTAAGATCTCATGATCTATAGTGTCAAATGCTGCACTTATATCTAATAAAACAAGAAAAAAACATGTCCATTGTCTGATGATATTAATAGATCATTAAGTACCCTAATTAGTGCTGTTTCAGTACTGTGATGAGGTCTGAATCCTGACTG
>JAVSBV010005658.1:0-12791 GCA_033117975.1 Parotocinclus spilosoma
GGATTTTCATGGGCCCCTCTCCCTACTCGGGCCCTGGGTAGTCAGGTCCACTTTTCCCCCCACTACCACGCCCATGGATACAGCAGTAACAAATGGCCCATTGTACGCGATAAACAATTGAAATATATTACTGTTTTAAGGCTTGAGCTTGCACATTTAGTTAAGTGTGACCTACCTACTTTATTATTTTCTAAAGAGTTAAGTTCCGCTTTGGCCGCATAAAACTCAATAAAATCTGTGCTATAACATGTGTAACCTACAAATATCAGCATTGCTTGATATCACTTCAGTGTGCTCATATGAAATGCTTTTGTTTTCCCCAAATGTTCAGAGCTAAACATTTAAGCACTGCAATTGAAACTTTGTGACAAGTTATTTTACCTGGTGAACAGATAAAAATATCCCTGTTCACTGTACATTTTAGTTTGCCTGTGAATTTCATAAATTTTGCTTCTAGTACCTAGTTATACTGTACATGTGCTACAAAAAATCTTCAAAAATTTCATTTACTAGTCTTAAGTCATGCACTAATATGAGGTGTTTCATGATATTGAAGATATTCTCTTTCTAAACAATCATTAGATTTTACTCTAAATTATGTTCATATTCATCCTACACATATTGCAGTTATTTCTGTATTGGTTGTCATTGTAACCATCTGCTGTTTTATTCAGGGTCCTCATCTTCTTCCTTATAGTATTGAAGTGTGCAGTGCTTTAAACATAATACATAATCTCTTCCTAGCAGATTTATTGGCATATCTGCTGACACCATGTTTAGGAGTTTGATCTGTTGGTATCCAACTTGTAGATAAACCCAGGTCTGTCATGGGGATGAGCTGTATCCTCTTTCTCCTGGTCGTCCAGAGTTGGTTGGTATTGCTTATAGTGTTGTAGGTTCTGTGGCTTTGTTGATTCTGTAGATAGTTATTATATGGAAATAACTTTATTCTTGGTGCTTTGTAATTTCTCATAAGGTGTCTAACAGGTTATAGCTGATCAGTTTCCTTGTTACTCCTTCTTCCTCAACTGTAGCTTCCTCTCCCAAAGAGTTGTGCACTGGGCTCATTTTTATATACATTTACTTGTGGTGGCTGTTGAATGGCTTGAGATGTGGGCAATAATGTCATGGTTGCTGAAGATATTTCCCGTACGGCTTGCACTGCTTCAACTCACTGCTTCCTTAATCAGAGCTTTCATGTCTGTTTGTTCTTCTTCATTATCAGAGTTTTGTATCACAGCTCTGGCTTTCTTCTTTCTAGAATGCATACTAAACAAACATATAAACAAAACACTTTTTTTACAAACAATAAAAACTTAAGATGATGGTATTGGTTGAATGGCACAACAATGGGCCTCAGGATCTTGTAACAGGATCTGTGTTTATTCAAAATGTGATACAATCGATTAAATGCACCTGTGTTCGTTGTCCATAACCATACAGCCACCATGTTGCTGTCGATTCACAATGTTTACATCAGCAAACTGATGGCTGATCAGATAATTTTGTAGGTGAAGATGCTGCATGTGCAAGGTCCCAGGCTGGTTTGGTCTGCAGTTGTGAGGCCGGTTGGATTTTTGGTTGGAATTATGGTAGAGAAATGAACATTCAATTCACTGGCAACTGCCCTGGTGGACTTTCCTACAGTCAGCATGCCAATTATATGCTCCTTCAAAACTTGCGATATCTATGACATTGTGCTTTGTGATAAAACTGCACATTTTAGAGTGGCTTTTTGCTGAGACAAGTCTAAGGTATATCTGTGTAATTATCATGCTGTTTAGTCAGCATCTTAATATGCCACACCTGTGATGTGGATGGATTATCTCAGCAAGGAAAGAGTGTTTACTAATACAGATTTAGACAAATTTGTGAACAATATTTGAGATATATATACAATATAGGCAGTCCTTTTAGCAAGTTGTCTCTGCATACCACTTTCAGTAGGGGATCTGAGTCTTTTCCTAGTTTATGCTGTCATACTCTGGGTAATCCATCTGTTTTTAGTACTTCTTTCATTACTTTCCTCGTAGTTCCCAGTCTTGTCTGTCAAATTAAGGCTTTGATGTCTCCTATGAAGTAGTCCCTTATGTCAGCTTTCCCAGCTTGGAAATCCATCTGTTAGCACCTTTAGGGTACATACTCCTGTTCTCCTTTCTTTGTCACTGTCGGAAATTGAGTTGCTTTAAGATTTGACATTAGTTCTTCTTGTTTCTGCTGCATTCTGGTCCTTGATCGTTTCCTTGAGAGCTCGATTGTTTTCCCTTTTTCAGTTGGTCTAACCACTGAAGTGCCTCATGTAGTGGGTACTTTCTGTCTCGCCTTGTGCTCTTTATCTCCAGAGCTATCTGAGTCAGCTGTCTCTTCTTCTACGTCTGTTATGGTTAAAAGCAGTTTGGCCTGAGCCCTTTAGTCTCTGGTCTCATTCTGCTTCCTTCTTTCTCGATCAACCTCCTCTTCTAGTTTTCTCAGTTCCTTTTCACATCCTGTCATTAGCTTCAAGTAACTAGTGCTTTTTTATTTCTAAATACTTTGCTTCTCTGTTCGTATCTGCTTCTTGATCTGCTTATCTCTCTCAGCGCTCAGAGAACTCTGCAAACTTGTAAACATGGCACATTTTCATTTTCTATTGATTTGCTTACATATTGGAGATCCTCTTCCCATCCCTTGCCTCAGCCTTCTGTTTTTTACGTCTTTTTTGGAAGGTGTTGCAGGCCTAAAATGTATGAATGTATGCATATTAACAAATACAATTGAGTTTACCACACAAAACAAATAAATACTTTGGATCATGTGCTGTGAAATAAAAGTAAATTTTTATGTACTGTCCCATTCTTTTTCCGATTTGGAGTTGTCATTTTTAATAATAGCAAACTGTTTCCCATGCATAGGGGGAGACTGGTCCACCAGGGAGAGTCATTGAGATGAAGGTACTACAGAAGAATGATTTTCAGTTTTCTAAGATATGCATCCAACTGCCATACACTGACAAATCAAACCGTATGCTTTAGGATTTTGAAGCATTGTTTGAATCATACGGCATTAAGGTAAGGACTTATACGATGTCTGTTTACATTTACGGGGTTGTTTCTGCTCTTCAAATATTAAAGTCACTATGTTTTTGTATGCTTGTATGTGTCTAAATAAATATTGCTGTAAATTATTTAGCTTTCCCTGCTGAAGACCTTAATTGATAGGCTCCTCCAAGATGGTATGGAAGAACTTCTACATGAACTTGCCACCAGAAAACCAATTAAAGAGCAGAGGACAGATGTCAACCCCTACATCGTCAGAGAGTACACTGTAAATATTTATTTAATTTGCTATAGTGGTGTAAATTGTATTAGTAACTATATTTATTTATATGGTTTCCATTTCAATCAATAATTCAATATGATCAATTACTTTCTTTGTAGAGCTCAGTGAAGCATAAAGGTTCAGGTGAACGACAAACAGAAC
Organism: Parotocinclus spilosoma; assembly: GCA_033117975.1. Taxonomy (NCBI): domain Eukaryota; kingdom Metazoa; phylum Chordata; class Actinopteri; order Siluriformes; family Loricariidae; genus Parotocinclus; species Parotocinclus spilosoma. The sequence goes on from JAVSBV010005658.1 coordinate 3,460, forward strand.
CTTTAATTGAAGAGAATGACCTAGTTAAGGAGCAGCCACTGGAACTCTACCCAGTTAAGAACTTGGTTCTTGATGGATTTTTTTGGAGTGTTGGGAGCAAGGCTTGAATTAAATACATGTTTTTTATTTTTACTCATTTTCAAGGATACACTTGAAGTAACAGAACAGAGCCCTAGCCACTGGAACAACCCCATCACACATCATATGTTAAAATTGAACAGAACAGAGCACAGGCCGGAGGACGGAGGAGAGGCTCAGATAGAAGGCATTACACAAGTTCCATCATTTCATATTAGCCAAGTAGACACATCTTCTGAAATGGTAAGCCTGGTACATATCTACCGCAAACATTCCCAAACTTTTTTTTCCTAATGTTCAACAGACACAAAGCAGGTCACTTATGTCTGGGGACGCTGGACTTTTCCGCAAAGGATGCCAAAACCATTGTTCAGGTTTCTTTATGGGTAGCGGTCTTTGGCCGACCACTGTCGTCAACAGTCCCAATTTCTTGAAATTTTACTATGAGGGGTACAACAGTGCTGTGTGGGTGTCAGTTGTTAAAGTCTGCAGCTATGATGTGGCAGCTGCATTCCCGGACATCAGAATCGTCAATTCCATCTTCAGTTACCTGTGACAAACAAAGTTTTCACATGTCTGTGTTGATAACTTTTGAACCCCAAGAGATATTGCAAATTTTCTGAGAAAATTTGTCTTCTTGATATGCTACATGACATCTTGCCCTTGTTCCAATATGGTGACTTTCGAAATGGTGGCCATGTTCTGGACATAGCTTAAAAGATACAAAGATACACCCTCTCACCCATTACTTGCTGATATGTAATTTTCCCTTTTGTTTCTGAAATAAAAGGCTGTCCTGTGGCTTTTGAGTCACCCTGGATGTATATACACACACACACACACACACACACACATATATATATATAAAATGAATTTTATAAAAATTGCGTCTCTCCACAAAAATGTCTTTCCAACCTAACTACGTCCGCCACCCCATACACACACACACACTAGAATGCCTAGAACATGCTGAAAAATACAAAATCCACCCACTTAAGCTTAGGCTTAGGTTACTTTGTGCTTATTAGTTTTTTTTGTGTCTGTGTATTTGTGTTTCACAGACTGCTTCCACAAAGGTAAATATGGATGAAATTCTACACAATAGGGAGAGGACAGTCATGAAGACATCTGAAGAGAAGAAGAGGAAAGAAAAAGGAAAGGTGACATAGCCATTTTGTAACTATATAATGCTAATGTTTTAAGCACACACACTTACCGGCAAATGTATTTTTTACGCCTCAATGGAGTGCAGTAGAGAGAAATCATTTGCAGGGGTAGCTCTGGGGGTGAAACCAGCCTACTGAGAGGTAAAAAAAATATTGTATGTTCTATATATTGAATTTTTATATTATATACACATGGGATAAAGTGTTATTATGCCTGTGTTTGAGTCATTTAAATTGTGTTTTTGATCTCTTACTGTATACGGGCACGTCACATTAGTGTTGGAGGTCACTAATATCATGTGTGTATCTTCTATGCGTGTAGAGCCTGCATGTGGGAGTGTTAGTTAATATTGTGATTTGTGTTTCATGTCATATGTCATGTTCTTATTTTGGTCTCTATTTGAAATTATGGCATGCCTTGGTTCTCATTTAAAAACCTTTAAAAAGCTTGACATTGTGTTTACTTGAAATTTTTATAATCATGAAGACCACTTTGAATCACTTAATGGCGTATAGTTAATATTCGTCTCACTTTCAATCTGCTTCCTCTTTTGGTTCTTTGAATTATTTTGCTTTAGTCATTGCTTTAGTCATATACTCTTCTGCTTTTTCTGTAGAATTCAATATTATACAAACGTTCCTTTTTTTTTTCTTTTCTGTCCTGTCACTCACAAATCAAAAGTCAGTACCCTCGCAAAGGTGCAACCCTTTGGAGAACTTTGTAGATATTGTTGAATTTTGTTGCATAGCCTGCCTTCCAGGTGCAGGGAGTTTGGGTCAGTTGACCCACAAAGTACTGGGATATCAAAATCTTGCACTATACCATTGTCTTGCCTGTGATGGTCAGAGTTGGTGGTTCAGTGCTGGTTTGTATGGCTGTATGCTTTAGCATCTTCTACTGACAAAGCCAACATGGGATGATGTGTGCCCACTGCCCACTAGTGGAGGCAGCCGCACCATGCAGCCCAAGACACAATGGCCATTTTATCAGGTTAATCTACCATATATGTGGAATTTTGCAGGTAGACTGATACTAGCCCGTCTGATACTATGTACTGTATACCAGATACCCACAGTATCCTATAATGTCAAAAGATCACCATAGGAGCATCTCTGAATAGATGTGTTTTGTGTGGTTGCATTTTAAACACCTTAACAACATGACTGCATCTGGTGGAGACGTGTTTATGTTTTAATTGCAGTGTATTTGCTTAGCCATTGAATTCTCAAGCCATATGTGAAACAGTACCCTAGAGTAAAAACACTGACAAATAAGAAATAACAAATATCACAAATGTCTTTATGCAATAAAATTATACAGTTTTGCACTGTAGACCATAAATATTGTAGCAACACTGCTGGCATGTCTGATGTACAAAGTAAGTGTTCAATATGTTTCAATTTTACATCCTTACACCTAATAGGTTTATAGCACATTACTGTCATACCTATTTTTCCCCAGGCAGGTCCTATTTTTGGGATCTGAAACTTAATTTCTACTTCAAACTATGGGTAAATAGAAAGCTCAGTAGAAAGGACTCTGAGTATCTGGGCAATTTTGGCCAATTTTATATTTTTTCTCTATCGTCACTATGGTTTCTGTTATCTGACTGGCATAAGGCTTCATGACATTGTCCAGACAATGTATGTAAATACATGTCATTTTTTTAAATTGGCCTCTTTGTCATTTGTGCAAATTTAGAACAGATCTGGCCATTCATTCATTCATTATTTTATTTTTGTATCCACATGGTCTTGGTCAGGGTTATAATAAAATATCAATAGCCTTCAATGGACATGTAATTTTTTTCAGAGATATGGTGTGACTGGTCATACAAAATTTATGGAATTAAAATAAATGTGCATATTTTGTAATAATACCTTGGAAAGGATTTTATTGATGACGAACATTATACAGATTACACAGGCACCTATGACTAAACATGTGAACACAACAAACTACCTGAACCCCTTGTTTGACCTTTTCTTTGTGTAATTTTTTGAAAACCAAAATTTGGTCACCCTAGTAATGTTCTGTAATACCTGTATATACCTGTAATACCTGTAATACTTGTATGGTAGGTGAACCAAATGAAATGGCACCAACTGAGCCAAGCATTCTTAATTAAATTAACTGATTGGTTGGAACAGTCTTGTCAGTAGAGGCATCCCTCTGCAAGGCAGTACACTCAGGACCCTTCTGTTGTATCTGAAAAGTTGTAAGTGAATTCTGAAGCAGTGTTGAACTTAGTAAGCAATTAAGGTAATGCAAGTGATTCAACAGAAATGTTTTTATAAACTTTGCTTAAATAATCTGATTTCTGACTAAGATTTAAATAACTTAAACAGCACTGAATAAATATTTAGTTTACATTGTTCTTATCAGTTCAGTGATCAGGCTTATAATGTAAAACAACCTGAATGGGAGTTTGTTATATAACTTGGCAGTGGTCTCTGTAGTAATGCTATACTTTGCAGTACCAGTGTAGTTCAGCACATTTATTAAAGTTTTGCCTAAGAATAGAAAACTATTGATTGAACTGGTTCAGCTCTTTTTTTTACATTGTAGTGTAATAATAACTTACATTATGAGTTGATAACAACATCATCCTGACTTTGTTTTTTAAATTCTTAACCAGGGTAAAGGGAACAAAGGGCGACATCAACGACAAAGGAAGCAATTGGTAAATGCCCTTCTTTAACATGTCATAATCTAACACTTTAATTACAAATTAAATCTCATCCCAAATTGTAACCGTGCACACATGCAGAGCTAATGGAGACCGTGCTGTTAAAGGAATTAAGTTCTTTCATTTAAAATACACAGGGGAGTTCTTAATAGACCATAAAGAAAATATCTTCTGTTATCCAAATAGTCACTGAACCTGTTACGAGCGTACGGTGGTGTTTTTAATAGGACCCAAGTATACAGGATAAGCATATCCCACGTCGTATAATAAGAATGGGGAAATAATATATAACAACCAAAAAGGGATAAAGGGCGGAGCTTCAGACGCCTAACATAATGAAACCGAAAGGATAAAGGGGCACGCCGAGGTTGCGTCCCAAGTTGGAGAAACCCGCGACCTAGTCGCGAGAGGACGCCAAAGCGTGAGTCGGGGCAAACGTGCATAAAGCACGGTTGGGACGTCACTTAAATAGCGTGGCACGGAGGTAGTCCAAACGCCAGGGAGCGAAAGTGAGCTTGAAAGTGCATGCAATACTAAAAAAACAAAACCGGGATACATCTTATAGAGTGCATCTTTACCCGGTGGTTACTCTAGTCGGGGCACACCTTGAGCCAGCCATGACTAGAGTCCGACTCAATAGAGCGGGGGAACCATCTTTTTCGTTTTCCCACAGTGAAGACTTGTTCCATCACTTTTCCACATGAATGGTGATTTCATACCTGACCATCTGTCAAATTGAAAAATAAAATGTGACTCATTGGACCAGATAACCTTTTTTGATATAGTTTTGACACCGGAAGTTCAATTCCAGTCCTGGCACTTGATTGTAAGCACTTTTAAACTTCGAGAGGGCTTAGCATGGTAAACTTTTTAACCGGTCTATAATTAGGAAGTCCTATAATCAGCAGGGGTAGTACTGCGTTCAGCTCATAATGAGCATTAAACATTTGTGTGACCACAGTACCTCCAACCAGATGGGATATAATTAATTACTCACTCATTAATGAACCTTATTAATAAGGTTCATAGGATAGCCTATGTTAATTCATGGTTTGTCAGTCTTTCTGAACATTGTAGGTAGGATCTCACCTGAAGCACCTCAAGGGCCCACCCCATGCTTAAGGGTTTATCTATTGCTACCCCAGTCAGGTCTTTATTCCTGAATTTTTCCAACGTCCAACATAAGAACAAACTATCCTCTTCAATTTTTAAAGATGTTACATACATGCCCACATGCGCGCGCGCACGCACGCACGCACACACACACACACACACACACACACACACACACACACACACAAAGAACACTTACACAGAACACCAATGTTCTTACCTCTCAAGGCAATTTTAAATATTGTTTGCAGTGCTGTTTAGCAATGGCCTTTGGTTGCCTTGGTTAATGAAACAAACAGCCTTGGCACGAAGACCATTCCTAATTAGGCCACTTTGGCAAGGTAAGCAAAATACCAATCAGGAATAAACTCACTACATGTGCTCTGGGGATAAAATTGTCTATTAAAAAAAAGGCATACTATCCCAGACCTCTGTCATTACAGCCAACATACATGAGCAGTTTGAAATGTTAAACACCAAGTACCTGTACCAATGTTGAAGAACTTGTTGTTGTTGTGAGGGTGGGATATGTATAACTGATGGCAGTAACTAAAGCTCATACTGGTGCTATTAAGTATTATAGCAAAGGACTGCTCACTTGTGCATAACTGCTTTTCGTGTTAAAGTGCCACATGTAAAATTGGCATTAAGAGCAATTCATGCAATGTTCGCATAACTTTATTATTATTCCATCAGACAATCCTTTCCTAGTCACTTGCTGTGGAGGACTCAGGTATTCTCATCCTCACACTCTGGTGTGATTTAGTCGGTCAGTTGGGAGTTGGAGCTTAATTAACCTTTGTCTTCTCAACCCCATTTGGCTTTATAATTTAAAGCACTGATAGGGATTCAGTATGTGGCACTTAAAGGAAGAAGTAGGAACGTGAACAGAATGCCTGGGAGTTGTGAAAGAATCTGATAGGTGTAATGATGATGGAAGGTATAAAAAGTTTTCTTAATACAGATGAATTATGCAGAAGCTCAGTCTATAGGTCTTAGTAATCCAAGAACAAAGTACAAAAATATTATAGACTGACACTTTCCTTTGGCCTATAAGAGGAAGTGTGTTTTGGATTTTATTTGGGATTTATCTATTCATTAATTTACTGCTTGTTTGTTTGTGTTTGTAAATAAATAAAGTAATAATTACTAAATGCACTTCTACTACTACTACTACTAATAATTATAATAATAATAATAACAATAATAATAGGGCAGCAGTGGATAGCAATCCCAGGGTGAAGCAGCCTGGGTCCTATCCGTATCTGTGTGGGTTTACTCCGGGTATTCAAGTTTCCTCCCACTAAACTAATAGGGAAACGGTCTAAAGTTATTTACTGATGGTCTAGCAATTGAAACTAATTCAAATTAGATATCAGTTTTATGGAAAAATTTATGTGTTTTAGTGCTTATTTTGTCACTTTTTCCCAATAACTGTATGAGTTTTAATCATAAACTAAAATGTATGTTTTGTAACACTGTTTAAAAAAAAACAATGAAAAGAGATTATATTTGAAAATATGAACCACATAGTACCTATATGCATGTGTTTATGTGCACAACAACTATAACATGCCCTCTTTAAATAACACCGTTATAACTTGGATCACTACTAAGCATTCAATGGTACAGTAAATTGTCTAATGCAATGCCCATGTGACTCTAAAATACTTGATTTTCTCAAAATTGTATATGCAAGAGCAGTAAGGGCCAATAAATATCATTATACAATTTTAAGCGGGTATAATTAAATTCTAGTATTTTTATAGTGAGTATACTGTCAATACCTACCAAATATCATAATAAAGATAAATGTTTGCATAGACCTGAAGCTTAACAGGGCTTTAAACTATACCCACATGTTCACAAAAAGAATGTTTACTTCTTGTTGTTGTCCCCATATTTCTTTCACAAGTCTCTTCAGACGTTTGCCACCATTGTTACATCAATGTTCTCATTTTTCTCGTTTTCTATTTGAAACTCTTAAATTTGTCTTCACTATGTTTTCTGCCTTCTCTCTCTTTGTTTGTGTGCCGCTCACACACTCTCTGACATAAGCTAAAGGTCATGAAAGTAAATATCACTACATGCAGTGTACTCAGCCCGTGTGTCCAATTTTCATACTTCTCCACACTGTGGAAAATCGACTTGAATGGGATTAATCACAGACAGACGCTGAGTCCACAGAGCCCACAGAGAGCTGTCTCACTGATACATGACCTAACCTCTTGATATGACACAGTGTGAAAATCAAATGACTGCAGTTTGATTTAAACTTTTGTAGTTACATACGCCATTGGATTGTTGCTCTATAAGCTTGTATCTGTATATGATTAAGTAAACAAATTTATAGTGAACTATATATATATATAAAATAGGGGATATTTCTTATCGTATTATAAGATTGAGTAAATATTGTCAAGAGATATACAAATAAAAATATAAAAATAGCATTTATGCTTTTCAAGCTACTGATGACCGTTGTTCAAGGGGTTATGCCAGAATTCACTAGATCTGAGTGAAGCGCATTGAGAAACCTCATAGCATTAGTAATATATGTAGTGATTTTACAATCATGATTTTTTTAATGGACAAAAAAAAAATACTAATGTACATACAACATCGTACTGATTACAGTGTGAAATGTAAAATTGGTTAAATTCTTTCATAAACGAGCTATCTCTGCCTGTTTGTTGAGTATGAAGGTCAGGTATGTTACTTTGGCAACATTGACAGTTGAATTAGTGGTTTGGGGTCGTACCCACAGTGGACAGTGTTAACATGTCTTGCTTGACAAATGATTTAAGGTAGCTCCTCTACTTTACGAAGCTGTTTGACTGACATGCATTGCCAGCTGCTAAATTCAGATGGAAACCAATTGCACACTTCGTGTCACTGTTCTTCCTATGGTGCTGGGTTGTAAAAAATTGTGTAATCTGAATATTGTATAAACAAAATAAAGTGATAATAATGCACTTAGTCAATCAGATGTGTAATTTTCGAGATATGTTTGGAAATTGGTGATACTAGAGATGTCAGATGTCAAAGGTTTTAATCACATTTAATCACACAAACTGTAATTGTGTGCAGTGCCACAGTGTTTTAGTGTGTTTATGTAAAGCAACCTACTGCTACACAGTAATGACCAAAGCTTATAAGTAAGTGGTTCCTGTTGGAATTGACTTTACAGATCATTTCGTTATATTCTTAAAAATGTAAAACATGGCTATAATGAATGTTTCATTATTAGGTATTGCTCGCATATTTTTACTGTGATATTTACTTCTTTATTGGTTGTATCAACCAATAAAAGCATATATTGTTGGTTGATAGGTTATTTTCTATTATCCACTAGTATTGACTTAAAAAAATCATATTCATCATATATATATATATATATAATTTTTAATATAAATTAATTCAAACTGTTTATAATAAGTGTTTATTACAATGTAGTTTCAACTGCTTATTACAATGGTTTTACAACTGTTAAGTCGAATCTTATCACAACTGTTTATTACAATATAACTACACATACAATGTAATTATAAGTGTTTATTTACAATGTTTTTACAAGTGCAATATAAGCTAATGTTTTACAGATGTCTATTTAAATGTACTTTCAAGTGTTTGTGCTATTATTGTGTTAATTACAATCTTATTAGACGCGGTTTAAATTATGTTATTACACAGAAGTATAACAATGTTTTTATAGGTGATCATTTCAATATAATTGCAAATCTTTGTTATACAGTAACCAAAGTCCCTAGGTCAGATGCACTACTGGTACCATGGTGCAGTACCTGGACCCTACATAGGTTGCACAGGTAGTCCAACTCCTGCAGGATGACACATCAATACATGCCGTTTCCAGAAGGTTTTCTGTGTCTCCCAGCACAGTCTAAAGAGTGTGATGGAGATTCCAGGAGAAAGGCACTTACTCTAAGAGAGCTGGAAGAAGGCCATAGATGATCTTTTACCCCTCAGAAGGGCCAGTATCTGCTTTTTTGTGCAAGAAGGAACAGGATGGGCACTATCAGTGTCCTACAAAATGACCTCCATCAGGCCACTGGTGTAAATGTGTCTAACCAAGCAATCAAAAACAGGCTTTATGAGGGTGGTCTGAGGGCCTGACGTCCCTGTGCTCACTGCCAAGCACCATACAGTTTAATCGGTATTGAAATATAAATAGAACATCGCAATTGGCCGATCCGCCATTGGCACCCTGAGATTTTACAGATGAGAGCAGGTTTCACCTGAGCATGTGACAGACATCTGGAGAATG
>JAVSBV010005668.1:0-12788 GCA_033117975.1 Parotocinclus spilosoma
TGTGCACAATAAACAATTAACCTACCAGTCAAAAGCCGTGAACGTTCATATAATTCTTCACCGCTCTCAAATGTTTCGCTGAGGTAATCTGTGTATATGAGAAACATGAGACGCCGTTAATTTAAGTTACTTTATACTTTTTTACCTTACATTACATGAACATAACACGTACTGGTTCTGTAATACATAACGTTTGTAGAGTTACTAAAAAGGGTGGATGCGTTATCTAAAACGTGTTGAAAATACAATACTATTACAAAATAAAAGAATGATGTTTTCTTACCTTTTGCGAAGGCCTTGTCGGACGGTTTAAAAAGAGATGTCTGTAGAGAGTTGCGACTTCCAAAAACTTCTAAATGCAACACGTGAACGTTCCACCTTCTTTAAAGTGATGTAAAACTTTGGGCCTTGTTAAAGGTGTGATTTGGGGAGTGGTAAAGGTGACATTTGACAATAGGCCGATGGTCTCATTTTCCGCGCAGAAAGAATATACGGCCATGCAACCGTTGCTCAGCCGCAGAAATTGTACTTTCTCAAGCTTTGAGATTTGACCGCATCTTCGCAAAGCAGCGTGAGCCTTTTTCGGAGCATTTGTAAAGAAGTCCATTTTCTGCTTTAAAGGTATGAACGTAATCCCGCGAAGATTTGTCGCGCATGCGCGGTCATGTTTGATAATTTAAACGCTTATAGTACTTTACTCCTTTCCCACACACAAACACACATCGCTGTTGTCTTATTAAACAATTGCTATTTATTCGGACACATACGTGATCACATAGTGCTTTTACTAATTTCACAGACACACACACACACCGTAAAAATTAACATATAGTGTTTTAACCCCATTTCCCGCACACACCCCCCCAACCCCGTAATAATTAACATATACTGTTTTAACCCCATTTCCTGCACACCTGCAAACCTTCGCAGGTGTCGTAAAACAATTGCCATTTCATTCGGACACATCCATGATGTTTGACCATATAGTGCTTTCCCTAATTTCACACACACACACACCGTAATAATTAACATATAATGCTTTTGAAGGCTTTCCCACACACCATGCTTCCCCTCGCCGGTGTGGAGATAAAGCCGTTTTATTCGGACACCTGACCACATAGTACTTTGTTAACTTTATCTAACATAATCACTTATGGCAATAAAACTGTCAAACTGAGTTTGACGAAAGGTGCCCTATATGACTCTCTGTCCCCCTGCTCACACCAGCAAATGTCCAGGCCTGTTTGAAGTTCACCAATCACCATCTGGAAGATTCAGAGGAGGCACAAAAGAAGGTCATGTGGTTGAATAAGATTAAAATAGAACTTTTTGGTATTAACGCAATTCGCAATGTTTGGAGGAAGAAGAAGGATGAGACGCCATCCCAACCATGAAGCATGGAGGTGGAAACATCATACTTTAAGGTGCTTTTCTACAAAGGGACAGGACGACTGCATCGTATTGATGGGAAGATAGATTGGGTCATGCATTGCAAGACTTTGGCCAACAATCTCCTTCCCTCAGTAAGAGCATTGAAGATGGGTTTTGGCTGGAACTTCCAGCATGACAATTACCCGAAACAGCCATTATAGACAGGTAGAGGTCTGTGCATCCTTCCAGTGATATGCCTCCCTTGACCACCAATGACCCCTACCAAACATATCATGCTGAATGACGTTCTCATCTGAAACCTACTCTCATCTGTGATGAGACACACACAGTGTCAGTGGTGTATCTGCAAATGATGATGTTCTATGACAGGTGCTAATTGAGCTTGACGGTATTGGGCAGTGAGCACAGGTCCTACTACAGGACGTCAAGCCATCAGGTCACCCTCATAAATCCTGTTTCTGATTGTTTGGTTAGACACATCAGTGGTCTGCTGATGATCATTTTCTAGGGCTAAAGTAAACTGCCTGTTTCCTGGAATGTTCCTCTACACTCTTAAGGCTGTGCTGGGAGACACACCAAATATTCTGCCAATTGCACTTATTGATGGGCCATCCTGCAGTAGTTGGACTACCTGTGCAGCCTCTGTAGGGTCATATACACTGCTCACAAAAATAGGGGATGTTTCAAAATTAATACGAGGTGATTAAATAAGAAGCTTTTTATTTGCTTTCATGGAACAAGATCATCAGAAACGCAAATGAACAGTCAAAGAAACTGTTTGCATACGTAAATGAGATACAAACTCAATTATTGTGATTGAGCAGTAAGTGATATATTCATGGGAGAGAGCAAATGCATATTAAACTGGATGAGAGTGCCACACATTGACTGCTCAGTAGGGTGTATGGTCACCCAAGACTGCTAGAACATATTGACAGTGATGGGACATGTACAGGATGAGATTTTTCAGCAATTCTTGTTGTATCCTCTTTGTATGTATTCTAAAATATCCCTTAATGTTTGTGAGCAGTGAATATCCTACATCTCCTCTTGTGTTTATGTGAGAACTTAAAGTCAAGCACTATAATTTCACACACCATCTCATGTTTTTACAGCAAAAGTGGGACTTTTGAATTCAGAACTATTTTAATATTTATAGAACAGAAATACATGCCGTCTATTTTTTTTATCCATGATGTTCATTCTGCGCACAGTAAACTTCAAGTTCCTAACCAGGAAAACCAGGTGTACAACAGGATACTTTAAACACCTAAGACGCTGCACTATTGAAAATCACTGTACTTTTTAAAAATTAATTTCAGAACTGTATCAGGACAACATCCTGCATTGTATGATCTTAGTACTGTACATGATTTTATAAAGACCCAAAAAACATGTGGAGTTTTCCCCTCATACTACCGCCGAGATTTGTCTATAGAGATCATCAACATAGCATATGTCCGAAATAAGATCTCACTTGTTAGCAGGGGTGTATACATATGTCTATTACAATAAATATAAAAATACTAAAAAGTATTACTAAAATAAAAAGTGCAATGTCTTGTTAAAGTAATACATGTTCACTTAAGGGTCTCTACACATGCATGCTGTAAAGGGCATAATGTTTGGTCCTGGTTCAGAGTGTGGTATCACTACTCAACTAAATGTTCTAAATTGTGTACAAGTAAACAAGAGCTTTGGTCTGGCTAAAAATTGCAGTCTTGGCTTTAATTTAAGTGACTGAATATAACTGACAGTGGCATAAAGTACATGAACCATCTGAAGCAATGATCAGGGTCATGCAGAAGAAAAACAAAAATGAAAATCAGTAAATCAGTTTTCACAGCTGGGAGATTTAGCCATACTGAAGTTTAAACATACTTTATTGGAAAAAAAATCTGTAAAGGGGCTCTGCTGCTGCTACAATAGAAAGCACAAAATGTAAGTTTAATATTCTTAATATTTAAAGCAGGTGCTTTGGTGACGTCCAAGTCACGGTATAGTCCCAAACAGACCAAGATATTCTCTAGATTATAAAGCATTGAGTAACAACATTCACGTGTGGGGTTAATGCCAGATCAAGCACAAGCTTTCATTACAGACAAAAAAAAAAATGCTAGATATCAGCTTCTGGGCAAAATCTTGTATGATGGCAACCCATTCTTGTCTAATCAGTGCTTGGAATTGATCACAGTTTTTGGGTTTTTGTTTGTCCACCCTCTTTTTGAGGATTGACCACAGGCTTTGAATGAGATTGAGAACTGGGGAGTTTCTTGGCCATGGCCACAAAAATTAAGTTTTTTCATCTACTTGGTTATCACTCTTACACTTCAGTAGATTTCTGAGTTAACTGTACTGCTGCCATCATACTTGACATCATCAATAAAGATTAATGAGCCCGTCCCAGAGGGAGCCATGCAAGCCCACGCCATGACATTACCTCCACTGTTTCTCACAGATGAGCTTTTATGTTTGAGAGCATGAGCTGATCCTTTCTTTCCCCAATAAATCTTTTCACATCAGTCCATAAAACCATACCAGAATGTCTAAGGCGAATCTCTGTTCGTCTTGGCAAATTCCAGCTTGGTCTTCATATTCTTCTAGCCAATTAGCGGTTTGCATCTTTTGGTAAAGCCTGTATTTTTGTTCATGAAAACACACCTCATTGTCATATGTTCCAGTACTTTTGTTTACAATAAATATTTATGGATTCAGACAAAAGGTGCTACCTTCTGAACTGTGTAACAGATCCAGCTGTATATACCTGAAAAGAAAAGCTAAAATGTTGATCTTTTGTCACACATTATTCTTTTAATGTAAAATCCAAATGTTTTCAGGCTGTTCCAATATTTTTGGATAGTGTAGGTGCACCCTCTTTAGGAGATGGTCCTAAACTGTTCCTTGACTGTCTTGGGCACCCTGAAGGCTCTTTACTGCAATTTGACCACTCTCTTTGAAGTTCTATATGATTCAAGGTGCTATCTTATAAGCAGAAATGTCATTGCCTGTGAAACCCTTTTGATGCCTGCAATGCAATGATGACTGCACGCGTTTCCTTAGAGGTAACTATGGTTAACAGAAAACTAAAAAGCACAACTACCCTTTTAAAGCAACCAGTCTGTTCTTCTAAACAGCGTGACAAAGTGATCTCAACTGTCATGTCCTCATTAACCTTTTAATCCGAGCAAAATAGATCATCACTGAAATTGTATTCACAGGCCATTTTGTGGCAAGTTTGTTTTCATGGCAGCGAATGACTTTGCAATTAACTGCAATTTATCTAATCTCTCTTCTTAATTTAGAGGTAATACAAATTACCACAAAAGCTGATGGAGCAAATAAAAAAAATAAATAAAAAAAATTCAGATATAAGATTTTAGAAAAACAGGTAAGAATGAAGAATTTATTTAGCTTAGATATATTCTGAGCTTAGCAAATCCATATTTTTTCCTCATCAATATGCAAATTCAAAAATAAAGGCGGCAGAAAATTGCTGATTCGGATTATGTTTATTCCAAATTCGAGTAGAAATATAAACTAATGAAGATTCACTTCAGACAGACTGACCACGAGAGCAAATTGCAATGTGTGCAAGAACAGCATCAAGTAGAATGAGCGACACATACCTCCACCCAGATCTTTATAAAAATAAATAAGTAGAATTAAGCTGAACTGAGCAACTCAAAACTGTGACATTACTTACATAAATACAAGCTTCCAGTTGTAAACGTATGTTTACTCCAATGGAAAGCAAAAAACATAATTTCTCACTGGACCTACTGCCTTTATAATATATATGCATGTGTGTGTGTTTAATCATCCACAAAAGCAGGAATAAGTTTGATTATACACTCTAGAAACAGTTCACGGTTTCTTTCACACTTTCTGGTTGTTCTTCCTCCTAAGCATAATGATGCCTACTTTCTCTTTCCACCGCCACCGTTAGCCAGAATCATGACCAGTCTCATGAAGATGTTGAGTGTGTCCATGTAAATGCCCATACACCTGAAAAAGGAGATTGTGAGTGGAAAAAATATCCAAGATATTCCTAAATCCTAATGATGCAACTATAGAATATATTAGCAGGATAAAGCTGAGGACAGATATTAAATAAGGATTTACAGCATACCACTGAATCAATCAATCAATCAATCAATCAATTAATAAATCCAAACTCAAATCAATATAACTATATTAGAAACAAATTCAAGAATTACAGTGGTGTTTGAAAGAGTGGTTTAAAAATGTCTCCAAGCTGATGTGCAGAACTGATCAACGGTTACTAGAAATGTTTATTTGATTATTATTAGGGAATCTCACCAAACACTAAAAGCAAAGCAAAGTAAGTAAAAAATTACTTTTGCTACTCAAAGACACAACCTTGGATTATTTTCTTTAATAAAAATGAAAACAAACTAAATATAAATGTGTCTCATTTGTTTAATTAATTTCTCTGCATTCAGTACAGTTTTGTTATATTCATGCAGAAATATATACTGCTCAAAAAAATAAAGGGAACACTTAAACAACACAATGTAACTCGTGTTCCCTTTATTTTTTTGAGCAGTATATATTTCTGCATGAATATAATTATTTTATGTGTTTCAAGCACCACTGTATTTGCACTGGAACAGCTGCACCAGTTAGGAATTCTACTGTTGCTTTCATAAGGCTCCGAATTGTATATCCATGACAGAATATGTACAAGTACTTACGCATTGACGGGGTCATATTTCTGTGCTGCATATAGCGGGTGTGTCTCAGCACGTTTGATCACTTTCTGTGTGTCGTATAGCAGGAACAAGCTAAAGAGCACCAGGCCACCGTACACAGCCACAGAGTATAACCCAGCCCCAAATGCAGAGGTGGGAGGCAGGAACATGGAGCCTGTTGGAATGGCATTAGGGAAAGATTTTGAAAATCATGGTGAATAATCAACTGTTAATTTCACTCAGTGCTGATTACCAACGTGGCACAGAAAGCCACACCCACTGTTTCACAGGATAATCCATCAGTCATCAAAATAGCCCACTTACTGAAATGTTGACTTTTGAAATGCAGAGAAGCCAAAATGAGTGTAGACATCTGTGCAATTACACAGAGGAGCTGCTATTTAGGTTAACCCTATTCATAAGTGCTACCATTACCAAAATCAAGTGGTGTTATAAATGATTGTATCCTGTAAGCCAAAAACAAGTCCGTTTAGAATGCCTGCATGTTAAATACAAATACTGATATTTGGCACAAAAAACAATATAATATATTGCTCTATCAATATTTTGCCCCAACCCTACTAGCAAGTTTGTTAGTAATATGGTTTAATATTTAGTGTCTTGTGACATGTAAAAGACACCATTTGGCATGACAATGCCAGAAAATATTACAGTGAATAAACCACAAGCAGTATTTCATATCCAGTGAGTTATCTATGGAGAAATGTAGCTATGGTGTGCTGTTCAGAGTAGCATGGTCACATGCGGGTAGGTTAATAATGATTAAACTTTATATACATGTATATATATATATATAAAAATGTGAAAATAGAACAAACCTAGTGAAGAGGCGAATACTACTCCAAAGCCAACGGCAAGAGGTCCGCCCATGTTAAGAAACTTCTCGCTGGGAGCACACATGGCCACAGTGGACAGACCACCCACGATTCCTGCTGTATACCATGCAGCACGGATCATCAGGGGCCCACCCAGCAGGGTGAGGGGAGCAATGACAGCACCCATCACACCTACAAAAACATGTTCATAAAGAATATTCAGAAGATTGTTATAATATTTCATATTTTAAATACTTTTATTGGACATTTTCTTTGACTTTTACATCAGTGACGACAGTATGAATCATCATGACAGTATGAGCCTGAGATATTTCATATTTTAGAGATAAATTTAGAGATCATTTAGAGACAGTAATGAATAAAAAAAAAAAAAAAATGTTATTTCAAACAGGTGATTATAATCCTGATTTGGTACTAAAGCAGCATTCAGGAAAGGCTGAGTCTTTGACAAACAAATATGGGCAGATGATCTTGTTTGTCAACAAATGCATGAGAAAATTAAATTCAAGTTATTATATTAATATAACAAATTAATTAGATAAACCTTTAAAAACAAATGTACCTCAAATAACTATTGGAAGGCATTTGCACATTTATCCCTCCACAGTGAATAATATCCATAAACAAGTCAGGTAAATCAGGAGGAATTTCAAAAATACATGTTTCCAATGTGTGATGGGAAAATCCTAGATGCCTCTGAACCCAGTAAGGTCGATGCTGCTTCTAAACCTGGTTACCATGAGGCTTATTTTCTGCACAGCAAGTGTAAGTGGCATTTGTGAATGTAACTCTATATCGTAAACCCTTATAAAGGTTTGTCAAAGCAATACCTTGCCCATGTGGCTCTATCATATGATGAATGACGATTCTTGATGCAGTGCTGTCTGACTGATCCAAGATCACAGGCATTCAGCGTAAGCTTGGCCTTTATGCACTGAAATTCCCATAGATTTCTCGAATTGTTTAAATAGTTCTTTGCACTGTAAAGGGCTCTGTCCATCTTTGTTCGTCAAAGATTTCCTGCATGCTGATTTTAAACCAAATCACCTGATAGAAATCACATAATTATATAGGGTTAGGGTATAATATATTGGGTTCATACTCTCTGGATTGAAATTAAATAAATGAAGTAAATATAAAAACACACTATGTTTTTGTTGTGTTTTTTTCTTTTGTTTTCATACTATCCCAACTTTCTTATTTGGGGCTGTAAAAGTGTGTGGCCACTGGTGAAATGCCACTTTTTTTTTTCTTCCAGATTAAACACAGCATGAGTCAAAAGTCACAGGACACCATTTATTTCACAAAGAAAATTGAAAATGGCATACTGAAATGGCCCAGCAATAGGTGAGTATCGTTTACTATCTTTTAGGCTACGTCTGGAACATCCCATCTTGAAAGCTGATTTATTGCATCAAGTGCAAGTTTTTCTAATGGAAGGTGGTGTAACATATCAAACAACACCAGAATTGGGGTTGTCCATTAATGTTCATAATGTTGAACATTTTACAGCATATGCACTTCTCACAATTAAAAACTCAGGGATATTTAGGAGATTTTTTGAGAGCATTGTATTAATTATTACATTACATATGTAGTTAGTCTCATGACCAGTTTTAGAGCGATTAATAACGAAGGTGTTTGTATATTGTAAAAGTAGCATATTCCTGCTAGGTTTTGACATGGGAATATAGCTGTAAATGTAAGAAAATTACTTCACTTGTTCAAGGCTACATTTTTTTTTTTTTCACAAAATAAAGCCTAAACCCTTGTGATATATTTGAAACTTTGTTGGACCACTATAGTCTTGTTGGTTAACCGCTAGCCACCCACTAATTATGACACTCAGTCACTGGTTAAAATAATTTGGCAAACACTGTAACCCTAGACTTTACAAACATTTTATGAGAACTAATTTAAGAAGTTTGCAGGTCCTTGAAGGGAGTGTTGTTGCATGCAAACAAAAACAGTTGATCCCTTTACACTGGGGCTTTCCTTCTCAGATGCATAGCGATTGTTTTATTTTTGCTTTCCTCCAGACGTACACTCTGTACTTATTCTTATGTGGTTACGTTCTATGAGCAAAACTATATTTGTCTTTATGTTCCTGTGTTTTATGTGTTCTATTTATAAACAGTTACTCATTTAAACACAACTAATGCACTGCTGCCACAATACTCGTACGCCAGACTGTACTCTTCATTGTGATAGATTTTGTGAAATTGAGATTACCTGCATGCAACATCCACGCCAAATGTTTGGGAACAGGACTGTGCTCGTAGGAGATCGATCTGACTAGCATCCCTGCACCAATCATGGCAGCAAACGTTGCTCCAATAGCCTGGAAGAACATCAACATCACTCAACACATTCTACTGCAAGTAAGACTAATTTAAAATGACTCCTCATTTGCAGTGTGGAGAAATTTCTGCTAATAGCATCTTAGAAATTCAAATGGTTCTGAAACTTGCACTAGCATATCTTGCTTTGCTTTCTCAGGTTCGATTAATCTGCTTAAACATGTGAAGTCCGTCTTCCATATCCGTGGGTCCTGCACCTTAAAGTGAACTAACAGGCGATCCGAATTATTTATTTATTTGTTGGTTTTTTTAATAGAGTGGGATCCAAAGCACATTAAGAAGTAACCCTTTTGTTTTTATTATATTATATATTATATTTGTCATATTATATATGCTCACAAAAATTAGGGGACAGACAAAAATGAAATATCCCATGGATGAAATAACCCCTAATTTTTGTGAGCAGTGTACATACAAGCATGGGAATGACGTGTGGGTATACACTGTTGAGAAAACATCACTCAGGTCGGCATTTAAACTATCCTATATCTTAATTTGTGTGCTTTATTTTTTTCTTTTTCAGGATCACACACCACAATATGCACAATTCCTTTGAATTAAACTACTTCCACAAATTGAACAAAATCTTGTTTTCTTTCATAGATCGTTTATGCTGAAATGTCAAACGGAAATCGCCAGTTAAGACTGGGCTATTTTATTAGTGCAGTCAGCCAAACATTATAATGCTGAAGCATTTCCTGCTGGTGCAGGGCTCCAGACTGTGACCAAATAATCGCATTTTGCGACCAAATCTGGAAACAGCACGAGTAAATTCCAGACCTACTTGTGCATGTGTGACTAAATAAATTTCAGGCAGTTTGTAAAGTGAATTCCAATCACTAGTGTTCCCCTGATTAGTAGCCTACATGTTCTTTCTTTTTTTTTTTTTAAATGAAAGGGGCAAAGATTCTGGAATCTGAGGTTGCAGGTGGCTGGCCAATGTTTGTGAGGGAATGGAAGCTGTAACCATGGATATTGATGTAAATAGCTAATAAGTGAGAGGGGAAGGGCTTACTTCACAAACATTGGAATTATGTATGGTGGTTAACAATGGCGGCAGATGAACGAATATTAATTATATATAAAATTATAATATTATATTATATTAATAATAATAATAATAATATAAAATATTACTAATCTATCTTAACAGGGCGGGTCACAGACTCATGAACACCCCTCAGGTGACAACCCCAAAAAGGGAAACGTCTTCAACAATCAAGTGGGTGTTCAATTGCAACTCAACTCAACCCTCAAGTAGTCAGTTAAAATGCAGAAAGATAAAAACAGGGAATAAATTAGTTGCTTACCAGCCAAGAACCCCTCATCATTAGACCCATAAGAGCTGGAGTCCTGCTGACAGCTACAGCAGACAGAGCTGTCAGACCCACACTGCCTGCAAAATACATGTATGTGGAGTGGATCCGGTCCTTCACATACTGTGGCCATATTCTGCAACACAGACAAGAGGACACAGATTTTTGCACTCGACTATGGCTGAACAACATTGGCAAAATGAAATCAAACATCAGTTTAACCACAGCAGATATTACACTCAACTGTATAGTAAGAGAGTTTATGTTTAAAAGAGAATGCAATAATCAGGTCCCTTCTCAAATTAAATGCTATATGAATAAGACTCTTGAATCAAATGTTATGTGCTGCACCTGCACATCACACACTAGTTCCCAACCCATGGTATGCAGACTCTGGGACATTTCTGGCTTCGGCTACACTTCATGCACCAGTATACTACTGGAATTAACAGTGCAAGAAAACTGCACATATCTGAAACCTGGCTGGTTAAGAACTGCAAACCACACCTCTGGATTGTTTTCCTGCCTACTGAAGTGATTGTCAGATCCCTAGGTTCCCTAGAGTACATTTTTGTTTTAATGCAATGAAGTCCCAATGTATTAACAGTTCTTATTCTCATGTTATATAAACTAATATTTGTGATAGATATATCCATACAAAAAAAAAAAAAAACACTCCCAACTTACACAGCTCTCTCTATAGCGCCAATCTCATTAGACATGCCCAGTCCATAGTAACACAGAGCTCCGAGTCCAACCGCTGCACCACCAGCCAGAATAATCTTTCCCATCTGATCAACTACAAACAGGCAGATATAATAAAAGAAAGATTATGATAGTGCAAGGCTTCAACAGTCATAATTCATTTGACAGAAAAAGTTACATTTAAATGCAGTGTCTCTTGCTGGTTCAAATGCTGCCTCTTGTAGCTGATCTCGAGCAGTTTTACTCCGCCGCAGCCCAAATTTGGCTCTGGTCGAATAACCCTAAAAGAATTTAACAACAAAAGTATCAAGATGAAGAGAATGAATGCTCAGCTTTTTTGCAAAGTGTCAAATATTAGGGATGCAAATTTCATTACCTTTTGTTATTAAAGTCGTAATTAAGTAACGTAAGAAGGTTAGTATTACAATACAGGAAAAGTAGGGTATGTTTTTTATTTCACTTCTGCACAAAAACATGTTTTAAGTTCAAGAACATTTGCACAGTGTATATTTGATTATGCATTACAATAAATCAGAATTAATTAGGAGATTTATGTTTTACAATTAAATTTCATAGAAGACCAGTATTTTCTTTATTATTATTATAATTCCTTTAATGACAAAAAGATTCTCTTGTTGAACTGTGAGCAGGCAGTTGATTTGAACGTGTTTTATTTTATGAATATACACTACTGTAGATTAGTTAAACACATAACACAAATAAGTGGAAAGAAATACTAACAAGCCATCTGACATTAAGTTAACTGTACATAACCTTTGTTAAAACAAAAATTGCAACATCTATGCGCAGTCGACAGCAGACTGTAGTAAAAGCAAATCATTTCTCACCTGATGTGGTTTGATCAGAGGCTGCACAGGTTTAAGAGCTGGGACCCGAGGAGTCAGAGCTGACCTCAGCCCGACAACAGGGAGAGTCCGCAGGCATGCTAACCTCGCCACCAACATCTCTGTAGATTTTTAGTAACAGTTCAGGAAATTACCTAGGGATCAAATATAAAAAAAATTTTTATTAAGGATATTTGCTTGTCCTACCACACATTAAGCAATATTTACATATAGACACACACACACACACACACACACACACACACACACGTTTCATTAAAAATGTTCAAACATCCAGAATGTCAGACATCTCTCATTGATCACTTTCCACACAAAACAGGCAAACATTAGCAAGCCATAACAAAGAATAACACAATATGCTTTTGCTTTCGGGGCAATTGACATATAATCAAAGGAGATGTGAAGGCATGAATTGGGCTCCCATGATCAATTTATTCACAAGCATTTCTGAGAAACTGAGCGCTATGAATTATAGTCTACTGATTAGGCCAGACTTTTTTTAGTTGCTTGTTCCTCGGATGTCCCTACTTAAGAATCTACTGAGGAGGGAGGAAAAAAAAAAATCTTTATTTTTCAGCAC